>QRFB01000153.1:116407-133533 GCA_008931105.1 Oenanthe javanica | reverse complement strand
ATAAATATTTTCCTTAAAATATAAAAAGTATTGTCTCTAGAGCACAATTACTAACAGTACACTCTGATAGAAACTCTGACAAATAAACTCTGATGAATATTGATGAAGAATTATCAAATAGGCTTGAAGAAGAAGAAAAGCCTGAGAAAATTGAAGAAAGAAACAAGAAGGATGCAGAACTGGCAATGAAATTGTTTGAAGAAAATCCAGGAATGGATCCAGTTGCTGTTGAAANAAATAGGCTTGAAGAAGAAGAAAAGCCTGAGAAAATTGAAGAAAGAAACAAGAAGGATGCAGAACTGGCAATGAAATTGTTTGAAGAAAATCCAGGAATGGATCCAGTTGCTGTTGAAAAAGAAGTCAAGAAAACTGGTACTGACAATGCTCAAGTCCAGTCAAAGAAAAGAAAATATGTGAAGAAAACTCAAGTTCAAAAGAAGCTGCCCATTCAAGCAAAACCAACTAAAACCAAATCATTTTCAACAAAGCCAACTCTAGTAATTCCAAAGAAAGCCCCAAACAAAACCTAAAACTCCTCTTACTATGCTTGGTACTACTTTTCTATCAGGAGGAACAAGTTTCGAAGATGATGAAGAAGAAAATTAGTCTTTATGCAGAAAGAAAAACCCTGATCTATTGTGGACTAAATCTGAAACTCTGACTCTCAATGCCAGACTTGGTAAAAACAAGGGTGGTATTAGTGATTCTCAAGATAAATTCTACAGAGGTGAAGCAAACACTTTCAGAGATCTTTTTTCTTTGAAGAACACGCCTGAGGAAGAATTATCACAAAATCATTTGGACAAGCTTATTGCTGTTTAAATTATAAAAGATATATTTGATGGTACTATTCCAAAAGAGAAGTTGCTGTATTTTCTTGAAAATGGAAGAACAATGAAGATAACCGAAGAAGATATAATTCATAAGTCATCTAAGGAACATGAATGTGTTCTCTAATTGTTGAAGTTACTTCTAAGTGGGTGAAGATTTTGGAAGGAGTTATTGAAGAGAAGAAGAAGAATGAAAGGTTGCTGATGGTAAACTCTAAGGAGTACAAACCAGGATATGTGCTTGAAGATGGGACAGAGAAAGAAATGGTTAAAGGGATGTAAAGGTTAAAATGGTGTTAGGAATTCCTACACTAATACTAAACCTTGATGGATAGAAAGCCTGTTGTATACCTCTAGATGACAGAATGGAAAGAACATCAATTTATAACTTGAGAGCTGCAATATTCCAAATTGATGACTCTACTGATCAAATGAAAGAGCTGAAGGAGAAGCTGATTGGATTATTGAAGATTGCTGAGAAGAAATTACTTGATCAGTTTCTATCTGAAGATTTTTCATATAGGAGAATTTAAGTCAAGATGAGAAACTCAAACTCTGGTACATTTGGCTCTATGGTTTCTGACATCATAAGTTGAATTTATGTTTTACTGAATAAAGCATAAATTGGGAGAGATTGTTAAAAATACAAACACTGATGCCGTCAGAGATTAGTGCAAACAGAGTTTATTGAAGAACAGAGTTTGTGCTGACGTCATCAAAGTTTAGAAGCTGTCGAAAGAGTTTACTCAATCAGAGTTACTTAAATAAGAGTATACTCAATCAGAGATTATCAACCGACAGAGTTTGTGAGATCAGAGTTTGACAAGGACGGAAACAGACAAATCAGAATTTGATTTGGATAGAGAAGGAATAATTCAAATACAATTATATTACCTTATGGAAGCTATTTTTATCATTATCTGTTTTGTAATTGGATTTGTAGTTGTGTAATATATAAACACAGAATTAGGTTTTACATTGATGTAATTCATTCAAGTTACATCATTCTCATAACCTAGCAGCTCTTAAGAACATTGATTTTCTTGAGAGAGTTTTTTATATAGTTTATCATTAATACAAAGTAGTTCATCTTTTACATAATTGTGTTTTAAAGTTGATTGTTTGATACTATTATATTCAACCCTCCTTCTATAATAGTCAATTTATCTAGGGAACATAAAATTTTGTGATTCGAAATATTATGAAGATAATTTTTTAAGATATTAAACATATGTTTAATATATCTAAGATTATACATATTAGATTTAAATATATTTTTGTTAAGATCTCTATTATGTTTATTTTATATAAAATTTAATAGATATTATGTTATATGAGATATAATAATATGATAATATAATTATTCATTTGAATATATTTTTTATGTTATTAAATTTTCAGTAGTATATAGTATAGTCTTAATTGCAATTTGTAAATAATTATATAATATATATAATTTAAACATTGCATCAATAAATAATAGATGTTATTATATTGCTAATAAGATTTACACTTTAAGTTAATATTAAAAAATAAAATGATACAAAACAATTACCGTCATAATAATTTTTACATCCCACTTTTTATGCTAATATATGACAGGTTCTTTATTGAACCAAATATATTATTCCATATTAATACTTAATGTGTGTTATGACAGTTCAACATGTGCAATAAAATTCTTTTAGAAAAATATAAATGAATTTTAATTATAAAAATAGTTAACAGTAGACCTCAATCATTAAAAATTAATTTAATATAATTTTATCATATATAAATTGATTAAATTTAAAAAATATATTTATATTTCTTAATTTATATTATTTTAATTTTAATTTATTTTATTTATCAAATAGTATGATTTAAATTATGTGATAACGTGTTTTTGATATAGTATTATATATAATATAGTAACAAAATAGAACATGTATTTAATATCTCAGGCTAAGGTTGAACTCTTTACCGGGGAATTCAAATAATTATTTTTAAAAAAAACCCAATTTCTTCAATTCGATCTAAATCAATGAATTAATAAGATTTCAGAGTTCTCAATATAATAATTTCTCTTGTCAGTGTAACTGGTTCTCCGTATAAAGTTATCCTAATATCTTATATGATGTTGGATATAGAGAAATGATGCTGTCAGAGTTTATCAGAGTTTAGATGACATCATCAGAGTATACGAAATCAGAGTTTACTCAACTGACATAATTTAGGCTGATCAGAGTTTGACGGATAAAAGTTTGACAAATTTGGACTTAATTGGAGATAAAGATGGAAGTGTTTCTGTAAATGACAACTGTCTTGTTGGAGATATCTATTCCGAAGATAATGATGGAAATTATATCTTTGTATTTATTAATCATTATCTTTGCTTTATTTAGATATGTAGTTGTGTATTATATAACACAAGTGTAGGTTTACATTGATGTATCATTCATAACATATCATTTTAATAACCTAGCTGCTCTTAAGAATATCTGGTTTCTTGAGAGAGTTTTGTATTAATTTTGATAGAATTAATACAATCAGTATTTATTTAATTACTTGTGTTTCATAGTTCGATTGTTTGGTATTATTGCATTCAACCCTCATTCTACAATAATATATATACTGGGTAACAATTGGTATCAGAGCAGACAGTTTATTATAACCTAAAAGATCTTGAACAATATCTGGAAACAAGTATGAGAGTATAAAAATTCTAATCCTCAAGAAGGCTGAATATCCCACATGGAGAGTTAAGATGTTGATGTTTCTAGAGGCCACAAGCCCTAATTATCTGGACAGGATTAATGAAGGTCCTTATCTGCCAACAAAACTGGTTGGTCCTACTGTGATTGAAGGAAGAGATATCCTAGAGTACTAAACTCTCAAAGACAGACATGAGTGGACCAATGAGGAAAAACAAGAAGTACTCAAGGATGCTAAGGTGAGAAACATATTGCACAATAGCCTGGACTCTGTAATGTCTAATAGAGTAATTGCTTGCAAAACTACTAAAGAAATTTGGGATGTACTGGAGGTTCAATGTTAAGGAATCAATGAGATCAAAAAAAACAGAAGATATGTTCTGATACAAGAGCATTAATATTTTGAGGCTAAATAAAATGAATCTCTTACTGATACTTATGACAGGTTCCTTACACTGTTAAATGACTTGGCCCTAGTTGACAAGGTGTATAATAATGAGTATTCAAACACCAAATTTCTGAGAGCTCTACCTGAGGAATGAGATTTGCAAATATCATTGATAAGAGACAAAACAGACCTGAAAGACATGTCCTTATATGAAGTTTATAGAAAGTTGAAAACTCATGACTTGGAGTTACAATAAAGAAAGAACAGGAGTAACAAGGCAAAGTCAGTTGCCTTGAATGTTGAAACCAAAGTCAGTTGGTGAAAGAAAGCAGTGAGTCAAAGTCTGAGGTAAACACTGATATAGACTCTGATAATGAATCCATAGACTCTGATATGATGGTGATGGTTGCTATGATTATAAAGGGCTTCAAGAAGATGAAATACAGAAAGTTTAGGAAGCAAGGCAACTTTCAGAACAAGTCTGGTGATTCTGAAAATAAGGAGAGATTTAAGAAGAGAGAAAACAGAGAAGGAAACTCAAAGACACTTGGTAAATCAAAAGTCAAGTGTTTCAAGTGTAATAAGATTGGGAACTATGCAACTGAATGCAAAAGAAAGGAAGCTGGAAATGCAATCATCACATCCAAGAAGGATTGGATGGACTCCTCAAATTCTGGTGAAGAAGTGAACTATGCTCTCATGACAAACACTGATGTTCCCATCACAAACTTTGACAGGGTACCAGATTCTATTTTCAAAATAGACACTGATAATATTTATGAATTGAAATTATTTCTTAGAACATGTTAGTTTTAAGACTCAATCTCTTGAGAATGAAAGACTAAAATATAAATTCAAAAATTATCTGTTAAGAATGATTTTCTTGAATTTGAACTTGTCCACATGACGGATACTAAGAAAGATTGTGAGAGAGCTATACATATGCAAACTCTGCTAGAAATCCAGGTTACTTATCTAAAAGCTGATATAGTGAAAAGAAAAGGAGACCTTCAGATTTTGGACAAACTCTGGTAAAAAGGTACATGAAATTTTTTCTGACAAAAATTGGACATCTACTTTAGGTTATAAATCAGAGAATGAAGAGAAAAAGAGCAAAAAGGTTGTTGAGACACAAACAGGAATTAATGAAAGATTAAATAAACTTGCTAACTTTGTTAAGTCTAGTAGTAGAACTGACATTTCTGATAAGTGTTCTAATACTTCCAGAAACAAAGAAAGTAGTGTGCCAGAAAATAAACCAGTGAATATTGGTTTGCTTTCCCAAAAATAGCTTAAGGAAAAGATGAAATCTTTCATCAACAAGAACAAACCAAAAAGAGTCAAAAGAAATAGGAATGGAAAGGTAGGTATTTCTAAAGAGACTGGCTACAAGAATATTCCTGATGCACCTAGAAAAACCTGTTTTATTTGTGATAATTCTAATCATCTTGCTATTGACTACAGACAGAATAAAAAGAAAGAGTCTGAGAGACCTAGATCAGGAGTTAGAAAACAGACTAGATATAGGCCACAAAATCCTTGTTTTCATTGTGGTAGCTTATGGCATTCTATTTACACTTGTAAAGAATATCATAGTCTGTATTTCAACTATTATGAACTTTTACCTCATTTGAATAAGATTCTTGTTTCTTTTACATATGTCTCAAAACAAAAGCATGCTATAAAAACTGACAATAAAAAGTCAAAACTCTGATAATACAAACTCTATTAACTTAAAATATGATAAAGATGCTTCTACTGCAAAAGTTAATAATTTTAAAAAGAAAGGACCCAAACTTGTTTGGGTCTTCAAAGTTTCTAATTGAGTTGTATGAATGATTGTAGGGAAACAGGAAAAACATCCTAGTAATTGATAGTGGTTATTCTGTGAAATTTCTTGAAACATGTTGTGAAGTCACAAGCAAGAAGACTGATAATGTGGTTCTTATTGGTCACAGACATAACAATTTATATGAAGCTAGCTTGGAAGTAATCTCTGATGGTCCAATGACATGTCTTCTTGGAAAAGTATCTACATTAGAAAGCTATAATTGACACAAGAAGTTGTGTCATATCAACTTTGGCAACATGAATGAATTGGTTAGAAAGGATCTTGTGAGAGGTCTCCCTAAAGCTCAATTTCACTCTGATAGTCTCTGTGACTCATGTCAAAAAGCAAAGCAAAGAAAGACATCTTTCAAAAGTAAGACTGAGACTTCAATTGAAGAACCTTTTCATTTGCTAGATCTTGATCTGTTTGGTCCTGTGAACATCATGTTTATTGGAAAGAAGAAATATACTCTGGTTATAGTTGATGAACACACCAAGTATACTTGGGTGTACTTTTTTCACAAAAATGATGAAACAGCTAAAATCATTTTTTATCACATTAAAATGATTAAAACTGAATCTGAACTCAAGGTGAAAATTCTAAGGAGTGACAATGGAACAGAGTTTAAAAATTCTGCATTGGAAGAATTTTGTGCAACAAAAGGAATAAGACAACAATTTTCAACACCTGGTACACCACATCAAAATGGTGTAGTGGAAAGAAAAAATAGAACTCTTATTGAAGCTGCAAGGACCATGTTGCAAGGAGCGGGCAGAAGCTGTAAACACTGCTTGTATTACTCAAAATTGTACATTAATCAACAAGCATGGAAAGAATCCTTATGAAATGGTAAAAGGAAGGAAGCCAAATGTGAAAAATTTTCACCTATTTGGAAGCAAGTGTTTCATTCTCAAAACACATCCTGAACAAATGAAGAAGTTTGAACTGAAAGCAGATGAATGAATTTTTGTTGGCTACTCAACAACTTCAAAGACTTCTTCAAAGGACTTTAAATTGTTCAACTTGAGAACAAAAGTAGTCATGGAATCCATTAATGCCTCTTTTGATGAAATAAAGATCACATGATTACATGATGAAGAAGCTCATGAATATCTGAGATTTGAAAATGAAATGCATAAGAGTCAACATGATATAGACTTTGATGATCAAATGATTTTGATAACCCATTTTTCAAATCTGAAAAATCTTCCTCAACAATGTTTACTTACATGAAATCTCTCCACAAATCAGCATCCACTAAACCATGAATTCTTACACACGGCTTCTTCCCACAAGTCAACTTCCACTAATTCCTTTTTTTTGAAGGATGATTGGCATGAGAGGATGGAAACCACAACATGAAGTTTTAAGGTATATTCCATACGAACCGTTGAAAATTTGGGCAAATCAAATATAGTTTTTTTAAGAGTATAGAGAATAAAGTGTCTCTAAAGAAAAGGTTAACATGGTCTTATCCTCTCGCTTTACTCTTCAATACAGTGACTTTGATTTACGCAATGGGCCTGGTGATGCTGTGAATGATCATGTTAGTTTTGTGTTTGTTGAGATGAATTCAGTTGGTTCTGTTTTGTCAAATTCTTCTTGGTCGAAAGATGTTGATCATAATCATGTTGCCAATTCAGACGAGTGTGTCAAAATTAAATGGCTTTGAATGTTCTTCTAGCTCTCAGGATATTCAAGCATTTAATTATGTGCCTAGCAGTGTTACAAATGAAGTTTTAGGGTTTATTTCCGGATGAACCGTTAAAAACTTGGGCAAATCAAATATAGTTATTCAATAGTAGAGAGAACAAAGTGTCTCTAAAGGAAATGTTTTATCCACTCACTTTACTCTTCAATACAGTGACTTAGATTTACACAACGAATCTGGTTCAATTATGAATGATAATCTTGTTAGTTTTGTGACTGTTGAGATGACTTTAATTGGTTCCGTTTTGTCAAATTATACTTGGTTTAAAGATATTGCTCTTAATTATTTTGTCAACATTAGTGTACCAAAATTAGATGGCTTTGAATGTACATTTAGTTCTCAGGTTTTACATCATATGCTTTGCAATGTTACAAATGAGATGCTTTATCTTACCAATAGTGGCCTCCTGATGGAAATTGTTCTTCTTGTTAACTGGATTAATTATAATGCTTTTATGATATGGATAAACTGTGTCTTATGCAAGGTTGCTTACAATTTAAAAGGTTAATATTTATTTGGTATAGTTATGCTTCTTAAACCATGGTCTCCTAACAATGATAAATATGTTAAGATGGGTTGAGTTATTTTGATAGACGTTCGTCATGTTAGGGAGAAAAAACTGCGATAACCAACCAATGCAAAGCACACAACAAAATTATATGACGCAACAAACCCGCGTCCCAAATTTTATTATTAACCAAAACAATTATCAATAATACAACCAATCAATCATGAATACTTAAGCCTAACAATACCTAAGCATTACCTCACACCTCACAGTGTTTACAAACCTATGTATGTAGAACAACTATGTACCAAACGATACCTAAACCTCCATGTTAAAGCATACCCATCAAACATAATATGATTATGTATATATAGTCATCACAAATTTAGCCACAAAGACTTACCATACTTGTTACACTAGTCTAATCATACTTTGTTTCTAATTATCTACCCAAGTCTAATCATACTTGCTATCTAATTACTTACCTTTGTGACCAAGATACCATCTATAATAATTGCACAATTATAATTATTATCATCCATAATAATTATCCAAATACAATTATTATACTACCCATATTTGTCTTGGATCACCAAAACCCATAATACCATATTGGGTTTAACCCAACACGTCATTATCCTTGTGTTGGTACTATAATGGGTATGGTTAACCATTGACCAAAGCAACCATTGAATTTCAAGGAGGATGCTTGGAACACCAAGGCAGAAAAACAAGAGAATGAAGAAAAATTCAGGCTCAAGAAGCCACCAACACATGATCCCAATCACAGTCATCTGTTTCCTAGAAAAAATCAAAATGAAGGCAATTAAAAGGAGAACTAGTTAGTATTCTTATATGGTTATGTTACTCATGCGAACTTTAAAGGGATTCTTCATCCCTTTAATTTGTTTACTTTGACTTCTAGCGTTGCTAAAATTACGTACCTTTTGCGTTTATAACACTTAAGATCCGAATATTGCATTCCCTTTGATCCAAATTTATAATATAATATACAAAAGTTTGCAAAAAAAAAAAATTCTTAGAGAACTATTAGTTCAATCCTTAAGATAACATCGTAAAGAATTATAGTTTATCAATTGTGAAAAAGAAGCCGATTTTTTTAGACTCAAAAATTTTTCTAACAACAATTTATACACTAATAGATCTAACCAAGACCACTAGTAATTTTAAAATATTGTTATTCTTATCTCTTGTTTGTTAAGTTCATTTTAATATTTCTATTTTAAGTTTCTTTGAATACAAACTGATTCTAATTTAAAACTTTAAACTTTTGTATTCATCTTTGCCAACTATAAACACACATTGCACATTGTGGTAGAAAATTCTAACAAATATAAAAGTCAATGAATAAAATATTAATCGAATCAAAATTTTAGTAAACTAAATAAGATATAATTTAAATTTAAATAAAATTTTAATCTGACATAGTTAAAATTTTAAGGGATATTCTCTATGTACCACTGTAAAATTGACTTTTACCAATTGTACAATCACATTTTTGGCTTCTATCCGTGGTAATCTTGTATTTTTTGTTTTTTTATCCGTGGTAACCTGTATTTTTGGTTTTCTATGTATGGTACCTTTATATTAAGTAAAAAGTAATAAAAAATAATAGAATCGATTTCAGACCGGAAAACAAATTGTATATTTGAAATCTATGCGAAAAAATATATGAAATAGACATTCGAATCATGTAAAATAGAGTTAAAATAGTAATATATATTAAAATTTCATAACCAAACTTTTATCATTAATATATCACTTATTTTGCCTCCGTTTTACATGATTTAATAGTTTATTTCATGCATCTTTTCACAAAAATTTCAAATATATAATTTTTTTCCAGTCTGAAATTGATTCTATTATTTTTTTATTATTTTTTACTTAATAGAAGGGTATCATACATAAAAATCAAAAATATATGATTAACACAGATAAAAATAAAAAATGTGATGATACCGCAAACGACCACAATGTAATCCATATCTCTAGAAAACAAATTAATGCTATTTTTGTGACCAAACCTCACGAGAAAAAAAGAGCAACTTCTGGAAAAATATAATGGGGCCGTTTGGCCAAACTTAAATTATGGAAATAAGGGCTTATTTCCAGAAAAAGTTGGGATGTATGTACTTTCCAGAAATAAGTCCTTATTTCCAGAAAAAAGTAAGTTCATATTTGATTTTAAAATTCTAAAACAAATATTTATCTTTAAAAAAAATATGAAAATATGTAAAAAATAAAAATAAAATAAGCTACTTATTTTAAGTTTAAGGAACCCCAAACACCCCCATTATGACCCCGTTTGGGGCAGCTTATAAGTCAGCTTATAAGCTGAAAAAGTTGGTATATATGTATTTTTTCTGAAAATAAGTAACTTATTTTCAAATTTGGAAATAAGATTTGGTCTTAAATTTCTAAAATAAATATTAATTTTCAAAAACAAATGAAAATACTTTAAAAAAAAAACTTATTACTTATAAACTAAGCCAAACACCCTCTTTTAAAAATTTAAACATCTTAATATTTAATTTTTGTAAATAAATAAATAAATAAATAAATAAATATATATATATATATATATATATATATATATATATATATATATATATATATATATATGGCCATATAGGGCTCATAGTAATAACCGCGAAAATAGGAAAAAATATAAAAGAAAATTAGGGCGAAAAATGAGTTTTAAAACTCTATAAACTGTGGTCAAAGCCCTAACGCTAGAGAGATACCGAGAGAGAGACTGTGAGAGCGAGAGAGAACGAGAGAGAGAGAGAGAGGTGTTTACTGTTGTAAAATCTCTCTTGTGATATTGATAGAATCGAGGATTTTCGAGAAGAAATTAGGGCACACTTCACTTTACTCTGTATTGTATCTCTCTCTTCTCTCTATTTTTTATATATATTTAATTTGATCCTTTTTATTAATGGTTGTTTATATGTATATATTTAAACTACATTCCGGCTCTGTTTATGTACCTGTATGATTGTTTTGTGTGTATAGATATGGTCAATTGTATTTAGTATTCTGATTTGTGAATAGATTGTTTGTTTTCGAGTTTTGTAAGCTCAATTCGATTGAGGCATTTGTGAATTAAATTGTTTTTTTGTTTAAGGTATGCGTGTAATTAGATAGGAAGTGATTCGCGTGTTCGATGAACTTAATTTTATATGGTATAAATTAGCGATTGCTAATTTGTTTTGTGTTTGATAGAAGAATGGTTTGTGGACCGTTGGATTTGGTGAATTTGAATTAGTTTTTTAGTGCTTGATATAAATTAGGTTGTCTAATTTTCCTACATCTGTTTGTTGCATTTGTTACATTTGTATTGTTTGGAAGGTTTATGCCGAGGTAGTAGTGTTTGCATGTTTGTGCTTAGAAGCTTCGATCTTTTACGCCATTAAAAAGTTGGAATCTGTTGTTATGTGTTTGGTGGTTTATGTAAATATTATTTATGAATCATGATTATTTTTACTACTTATAAAGGTGAAGGTGGTGTGCTCAATGGTTTTTGGGCATAAAAGCCGGATACTTTTAATATCCATTGAAAATGAATTAGACATATTCTTTGTAGATGTAGTTATGTTTTCTTGCCCGGTAATCTTGGTGTGATGTGGATTGTAGTTTATTACCTGCTGAGTAAGTACCCTATATGACATGCTTTAGTCTGAATGATGTGTAGGTTTGCTGTTCATGATAAGACATAATAATCAAGGTCAGTGACTGCCAATGCATCCAAAAGAGTCTGGTCAAGGTGATGGGCCAGTACGCACAAGTGATAGACTACGTAGAAGTCCAAAAGAATATACCCGTTTCGCTAATTTTTATACAACACATAAAAAACATGTTAAGCGGAAGAAGTCTAAAACGAGGACTGCAGCTTGCCGGATTGCTAAAATGATTAGCTCTGGGAATAGACCTGGGGTGGCTTTATCAGCAAATGTATGTCTGTTTCTGGTTTCATCTTAAAAACATTAGCTCATATGTGTCTTATATCAGTTGAGATTGAAGTTTTTCTTATAATGTTCCATGGAGAAATGAAAGGCATTGTTGTATCTTATGGACTTACACTGCTGATGTATATTGTCATGGCTTTATATGTTGGTACCATCTCTACGGTCTATTTATTAAGCTAATATAGGACAAATCAAGAGCATGCAACATGTGTATCTAGACTACGTAGTAGTCCAAAACAATATACCAGTTTCGCTAATTTTTATACAACACATAAAAAACATGTTAAGCGGAAGAAGTCTAAAACAAGGACTGCAGCTTGTCGGATTGCGAAAATGATTAGCTCTGGGAATAGATCTGCAGTGGCTTTATCAGCAAATGTATGTCTGTTTCTGGTTTCTTCTTAAAAACATTAGCTCATATGTGTTTAATATCAATTGAGATTGAAGTTTTTCTTATAATGTTCCATGGAGAAATGAAAGGCATTGTTGTATCTTATGGACTTACACTGCTGATGTATCTTGTCACTGGCTTTATATATTGGTACCATCTTTATGGTCTATTTATTAAGCTAATATAGAACAAATCAAGAGCATGCTACATGTGTATCTAGATCATCTCTATAGTATTTGTTGCAATTTTATTCTTAGGGTATACTTTGTTTTTTTATTACATTTAGGAGTGGTGTTGACACATTTTCTGGTTCACCCCCAACATTCCCCATAAATTTTAATTTGCATGGAATAAAAATAAAAGGGCTCCTATCGACAAAGTCTTTATCAGAAGGCAGAATAATCATTTTTTTAATCATGTAAACGTACCTCTTCGATTACGTAATAATTTCAAGAATAACACATTGTTACTTTAGCATCTTAGGATTACTTTCTGGAATCATGGTATTACTTGTAATGAGTAATTACTTCCCTTTGATGGCTTTTCATTGTAGCAAATATTTCCCTTTTTAGGTCTAAAAACTACATCTTTGTCAGTTGTTTCTCACTCTCCAGTTAGGTGATAATATTTCATGGTGTAATCTCTGTACAAGTCCATTCAGGTAATATATTTTCATGGTGTGGTCTCTGTACAAATCTTCAGTTGCCGATGCTTATCCTAACAATGATTAATAACTTCTGAAAGTACTTTTCCTATCTATTTCAGTCAGTTGCAGCCAATCTTCGTCGTTCTACAAGAAAAAGGAGGATGACTGTTAATCTAGAAGACTATACTGATAGTTCTGGAACAGAGGATAATGACATTATGGTGAGATTATATTCTCTTGCAATCATATAAATATTAGTATAGGTATTAGGTCTTACACTTCTAGACGTACCATTGATGCAACTGTGAATACTGATTTTTGTGTTGTGCTTTGTATTCACAATGCATATCATATATCAGGCCTTGTCTTGTGCTACCATCAAATTAGGGATATAAGTTGTCACAGAATCACCATTGTTTATCATAATGTTTGTGGTACTAAATTATTTGTATGATATTTCTTCAGGCTCCCAGTTATGGAAGGTCGAGGAGCGCGAGCAGTACTAGGACAAATCAGGGCCAGTTATTGCCTCGTCGTGAACCTCGTCGTGCAGGACTAAGACCTCGACGTGGAAGATCAGCTCCTAGAGAACAGGTAAATCTAGAATATGTTGATGATGAAGAAGTTTCTTCAGAGGAGGAAAAGGTTAGCCAAGATGGAGAGGAGAATAGGAATTCAGAGGATAATGATGTTGATGATGATGAGGATGAGGTTGACGGAGATGGTGACCGCGAAGATGAGGTTGATGGTGAGGGCGAGGGTGAGGGTGAAGATGAGGATGAAGGTGAGGAAGAAGGTGATGATGATGAGGGTGAGGAAGAGCAGGAAGGCAGGAGAAGATATGACCTTCGCAACAGGGAAGATGTACGCAGGCGTTTGGAAGAGAGTAAACAAAGGCCAAGATCACCTCGAAGAGTTCTGCAGCAAGGAATGGGGACTAAAGTTAACAGCAGGGATGCGAGGAGAGGTGGAGCCAGAGTTCATAAACGGCATCGCTCAACTCGGGCTGAAGATTCAGATGACTCTCTTCTTGTGGATGAGTTGGACCAAGGTCCTTCCATTCCTTGGGGAAGAGGTGGAAGCAGAGCTGGGCCTCCTTGGCTTTTGGGGGGACTAGACATGCATGGGATATCTGCTTGGGGTTTGAATGCTGCTGCATCTGGTTGGAGTCATCAGAATGATGCTATTACAAATTTAACATCCGGGATTCAAACAGCTGGGCCTAGTTCCAAGGGAGGAGCTGATATTCAACCCCTACAACTTGATGAAAGTATAAGCTTTGATGACATAGGTGGCCTTTCTGAGTATATTGATGCTTTGAAAGAAATGGTTTTCTTTCCACTGTTATATCCAGATTTTTTTGCGAATTACCACATAACCCCCCCAAGGGGAGTTCTGCTTTGTGGTCCCCCTGGTACAGGAAAAACACTAATCGCAAGAGCATTAGCATGTGCTGCTTCAAAAGCAGGGCAGAAGGTTAGCTTTTATATGCGGAAAGGTGCCGATGTGCTTAGCAAATGGGTTGGTGAGGCTGAAAGACAATTGAAACTACTTTTTGAAGAAGCACAAAGAAATCAACCTTCTATTATCTTTTTCGATGAGATAGATGGACTAGCTCCAGTGAGATCTAGCAAGCAAGAGCAAATTCACAATTCCATCGTGTCAACTCTGCTTGCCTTGATGGATGGTCTTGACTCTCGAGGACAGGTTGTTTTGATTGGAGCAACCAACAGGATTGATGCCATTGATGGAGCCTTGAGGCGCCCAGGTAGGTTTGATCGCGAATTTAATTTTCAACTGCCTGGTTGTGATGCACGTGCTGAAATACTAGACATTCACACTCGGAAATGGAAACAGCCTCCTTCAAATGAGCTTAAGATGGAGCTTGCAGCTAGTTGTGTAGGATATTGTGGTGCTGATCTAAAGGCTTTGTGTACTGAAGCTGCCATTCGTGCTTTTCGTGAAAAATATCCCCAAGTTTATACAAGTGATGACAAATTTGTGATAGATGTTGATTCGGTGGAGGTGGAAAAATTTCACTTCATTGAAGCCATGTCAGCAATTACTCCTGCTGCTCACAGAGGTTCAATAGTGCAGTCTCGCCCTTTGTCATCAGTTGTTTCCCCATGTCTACAGAGACACTTCCAGAAGATCATGAGTACCATATCGGACATTTTCCCAGTAGTATCTGTTTCTGCGGACCTAAGCAAGCTCTCGAAGCTCTCGCATGGTTCTGGTGTTCCTCTTGTATACAGGCCTAGGCTTCTGCTATGTGGCGGTGATGGTGTTGGACTGGTACAATTTTTCAGGAAGTTAATTTATTAATTATGCTAAATAGAATTGGCAACTAAAATTTCCTCATCATATGGATTTTTCAGGATCATCTGGGTCCAGCAATTTTACATGAATTAGAGAAATTTCCTGTCCATTCTCTTGGTCTTCCTTCTTTACTGTCTGATCCAAGTGCTAAGACACCAGAGGAGGCATTAGTACACATATTTGGCGAAGCAAGGAGAAGTACACCGTCAATACTTTATTTACCTCAATTCCATCTTTGGGTGCAGAATGTGAGCTCATCCTTTTGGGATTATGGTTTCTCTTCCGTTGAATGTCATTAGATCTTAATGCAGTGAACATTCCTAAATTAACATTTTTTCAGTCCATTGCCAAGTTTATTGACTACATCTCATATAATCCTTCTACATGTTCATATTGTCAGGCACATGAGCAACTAAAGGCTGTCCTATGGACACTGCTGGAGGAACTGCCGTCAGACTTTCCCATCTTATTAATAGGAACCTGTTCACTACCACTCGATGAATTAGATACGGATCATTTCTCAGTATTTCCGCTGCATAATGTGTATGTTTTACCCAATTTGTGTCCATCTATTATTTGCGGAACTTTGGTGTTGTGTAGCTTTTCACTGCATTATATGTTTTTAAAGACGTATCCAATTTCTAAATAATAAATAAGCCATATTCTTGTATTCTTGTTGGCAGATTGCAAATTTGATCATGTCCATATGATCACAATCGAACTTATCAGTGAATGAGTTCTTCCTATGCATAGAATTAAGTAATTAATTCTTGACTTAACTGCACAAAGTTTATGCATTCATTATGTCTGTGTATGCGTATTAGGTTTAGTTAAGGTTGTACTGTACAACTAGTCCTCCTGCCTGTTTTTGACCACTGTCTACTTGCCATGCTTCTGCAACTACAGTAAAGCATGACTTGCTTATTTTTCAATCTAAATAAATAGATAACCGAGCTGACTGTCAAACACAACAAGAAAGGCATAACCAGTTTTTAATATTTTTAAGTGACCCAATACAAAGCCTGTTTGGCCTTGCTCTCCCAGACCCAAAAGCACCTTCCAGCCTTTTCAGTGTTAGGCAGTGCTTGGTGGAATCACTATAAGCTGGAAAAGCTGCTGATGTAGCTTTTGCGGCACAACTTATTTTCTAAAAATATCTATTATTTATTTACATAAATCTAACATTATAATTCATTTTAATATAACAAAGTCATAATATGAATATTTTTTGACCTTTAGCTTGTAACCTTAATATTTATTTACCAAAAAATTATTAACTTTTCCTGACAAAACTGCTTACTTTCCCCAACTGCTTTCTGCGGATAGCAATGCCAGACTGGCCCCTAGTGTCTTTATTTATTTCAAAATTGTTCACTGCAAAATAGCTATCTTCAGAGTATGATGAATTTTGAATTTACCTTATAAATCTCACTGTATATTCTAGAACTAGTCTATCTATTCTTCTTACCTATTATACATAGCTCTTCTTTTGGAGTACTTCTGTCATACTTGTAACTTTTAGATTCTTTTTTGGAGTCGTAGTCCATCTGTTCTCCTGTTGTATATCTGTGGGGCGCTTGTCTTTTTGTACATTAAGGATGCATTTGCAGAAAATTAAATGTCCATCAAGCTGTTAAAAAATTCACTTGGCAGTTGTATTTTTTTAAAACAATTTTCTCCTTCCTATATGAAGGGGAAAACTTATTGCATAAAATTACCATGCAATTTACAAGAAAACAATCAGGATAGTCGGAGAGTCTATAAAAGAACCTCTCATATGCAAATATAGGTTGTCACTAGCGGGGGGGGGGGGGGGGGGG
>QRFB01000153.1:104413-116395 GCA_008931105.1 Oenanthe javanica | reverse complement strand
GGGGGGGGGGGGGGAGCACTAACAATTTAATCTCAACCATTAAACCCGTGACGAGGTCCATATTTTGGGACCATAATAGTATATACAGGATTATATAGCTGTCACAACTACAACTAGCTTGGCCTTGCAAAGCACCGAGTTTGGGTAGTCTTGATTCCTGAGTCTGTACTGATTTTAATTATGTCAGCTTTGCTATTTATCTATTATGAAGTTTATTACCAAGTCCAACTAGCTGTGGCTAGCACAATATGCCATCCCTTTGGGCTTTTCTTGCTAGCATCTAAGCAGTTGTTTCTAACTACTCGTCGACCTGTTATTTAAGATGACAATATTTTTGTGTAATAAATACATTGGTGGGATTTTTCCTTCAGAATTCATCCAAATTTTTTATTCGGTTAATGAAAATTTTAATCTTCTGCCTTTGCAACTTTTTTTTAAAAAGCTTGACTCACTCCAGGACCTATTTTAGTAGTTACTCTCTAGACCTTTTTTTATATAGTTTAACTTGTATACTCTTAACAGCTATGTCGTGCACAAACCATCAACCAAGGACAGGTCTTTGTTCTTTGATCGTTTGATTCAAGCTGCTTTGTCAATATCAAATGATAGCAAAACAAAGAATTCTCCAAAATCAGCTTCCTTGCCTGAACTACCCAAGGCACCAAAGGTGGACACTGGCCCTAAAATCTCTGAGTTAAAATTGAAGGCTGAAACTGAAGGACATGCCCTTCGCCGGTTGAGGATGTGCCTCCGTGATATTTGCAATCGGTGAGCTTATTATGACTTCCTACTTTTTTCTGATAGAACTTTGTCTATACTTGAGCATTTATCTCTGCACGAGTTTGGTGGTACACGTTTATGAAAATCTGCTGCAATTTGGTGTTATAATGAGTCACCACATAATTCTCCGCAAAATAAGATGGTATTGATACTAAAATTGAACATCTTCATATTCAAGATTAATGTGTGTAGGAATCACATGATAGTCTGCTTAGGTCTTACATGGGTACTACCTTTCAAGGTTCATATATTTTTTAATTTGTACATTCAATTATTCATTATGGGCTGTAGTAGTGGCATAACTTTACAAATATGAAAATTGTGTAACATATCTACAATTTTTTTTGTTTTAATTGAATAAAAATTCTGATTGAGAACAGTATAGGTACAGATGCGCGAGGCTAGGTATAAGGCATAATAAACAAAGGAGAAAAATAGAAGCACACAAACGTTAGTTCTCTAGTTCCTAGGTCCTACTTGAATATCTTGACCCCCTCCCCTCTCCAAATCAAAACTTTGATATGCGAGACTAAGTATTCTTCCAAACTTAAATGAACCCACCTTAATATCTGTCCGACACCCCCATCAAAAGATGAAAAATAAAGAAACAGGAGGATCAAGTTAATAAAAACCATCTCAAGGGTCTCATGACCATGACCAAGATTAAGGACTTTATTCAACTCTAATTCTAATATTGATTTGCACATATATAATGATCAAGCACCTGTTATTAAACTAATCTGAAGAAGACATGCTACCCAATTTGCTTATATAATTGTCATGATATTTCTGCTTCTGCTATGCAGGATTTTGTATGACAAACGATTCAGTGCTTTTCATTATCCAGTCACAGACGAGGATGCACCAAACTATCGCTCTATAATTCAGAACCCCATGGACATGTCAACTCTGTTGCAGCATGTTGATAGTGGGAAATATATCACATGCAAGACATTTTTGGAGGATTTTGACCTGATTTTGATAAACGCAAAGGTGTGTTTGTAGTGTGTATATTTTATCGTGATTATGCATACAGGTCTTGTTGTGTAGTATCATACCCTATATACTAGGAAATATAGTACTCTCCGTTGGATATTTTTATCTTTAGTTTTGTCGAGGTTTTTCTTTTATTGAGAATGAGAACATCAATATGCTCTGAAATAACTTTTAGCAGGCGGATATTTTAGAACATTGATGTGCTACTGTATGGTCTGTACCTTGAATATTTTATCCTCAAAACTATTAAAAGGAACATGGCAACAATTTAGTCCACACAGAAGAGTTGTTTGATCAAACCCTTGTTTCTGGTAAATACCATACTTTATTTTTCTCCAATGAAATGTTTGTTCTCTGATAGAATATTAGACTTTGTCATTCAACAAGAAATTATGTAAATATTGACATAAAACAGGTTTATGTACTGTACTGTTTTTGTCAGTGTGTGAACAACTAAATTGCCTCGGGGAATTTAACTTGATGTCTAATGGACTTGCACATTGTAAAGTCATGTACTGCCAAATAAAATATTCCGGAAGCCCCTGTTCAGCAGCAAGTCAGCAACCTATAATAGATTACACCAAGATATTCCTCTTTGAGCATTATTTGAAATCTTGTCTTGTGTGCAGAAATATAACGGAGATGATTACAACGGAGCTAGAATTGTCAGTAGAGCTTGCGAGCTTCGGGATACAGTACGTTCATATAATAAACTGTTTTCCTCCTTTCAGAATTTGGATTTATTTTTAATCGACTATCAAGATTGTTTCTTGCCTTCATCTTTTTTCAGGTGCATGGAATGTTGTCACAAGTAGACCCTGCATTGGCTGCCCATTGTGAGAAGATTGCTGCAGAAGGGGGTCCAGTTTCTTTGCCCGATGACTTAGGAGACTCGTTAATCTATCAAGCTCCTGTTGTTCAGATGGCAACTATGACTAGAGCAAGTGCTCGTCTTCGTAATGTCCAGCCAGAGGTTAATCTGGATCAAAGCTATGAAGTTCTGAAACGAACAAAGAAAAGTTCTGATGCTGCACAAACAGGTAATACTCCCAAGCTGCTTATTGCACATGATCCGTACTCCTTATATAGTATGAAAAATTACACATTTGGTCATCCACTGCTTGATTCTACCCCATTATATGTTTGGCCCTTCTATCTGGCTCTATGACCTGAATTTTCACCTGAGGATGTATCTAGTTTAATCAAACGATGGCCAACAGTAAGTACGAATATACTGAAACTCTCTCCTAGAAATAATGACAAGTATCTCCACGTGTAAAAATGATGGTCCATGGTCTATAGTGACTGTTGGCAGTTAAAAATTGTCTACAAATAATTACAAGTATGAAGTATCTCCACATGTATCAGTTATCGCGTGAACTGTGAAGGTCTTATTTTGCTTCGACATCTTAGTGGCTATATAGGTTACAATATCAATGCGTTCTCTATGAAATTCACTAATAAGGATTTTTGCCAACTTGAAATAAAACATGAATAATAATAATAAGAGAGATTTCATTAGCAAGACTTGATTGACACCCATCATTTTTTTTGGCTGCAAATTACACACGTAAAATTTTAGTCCTGCGGCACAAAAATGAGATTCATTTGTGGTCTGGCAATGGTGTAACAATAGTAAAACAGCAATGAGATGCAAATGTAATTTTTTTTTGGTTCCTTTTCTTGGGCTTAAACACAGGAAACAAGAGGCAACAGAAAGCCACAACAAATCACAAATAAAGAATAATTAACATTATACAATTAGGTAAATACACAATGAATATTAATTACTTCCCTAGTGTGACTGAAAAATTACCATTCATGAAGGTATTTTTGTTTGATCTTTTGTTTGTAATGGTACATAATAAGGCTGATGGTTGATATACGTTGTAATGGAAGAAACATTATTTCTTTTACATATAGTTTCTTGTGAACTGATTGTCATGGCACTCTGATTGGGAGTTGGGACTCGAATTTCGCCTCTCTTATCATGTAAAAAGACTAGCTGTGCTCAGTGCTCACCTCTAGTTTTCTGAACTTTGATATGTAAATTTCTGTATTGAATGACAGTTGAAATTGGAGAAGAGAGTTTAGTGCCCCAAGAACCCGTGCATTTGAAATCCCAAGAGCCTGAAATTGTTGATTTAAACCAAAGAGTAGAGAGCCCGGTTGCTGACAGCAGTCCCATGGAAGCATCTCGTGAAGTATGTGAATCCAGATCTCCTGATGTTACCATGTCAGAAGCCGAGGATACCAGCAAAATAGAGCCTCTCAAGCAGCGTTTGGTGGAGCGTAGTGAAGATTATGGCATTCCACAGCTCGAACGGCTTTATGCTCGGGTTATAAAAGGTGTCTTCGACACTAAAGCTGGTAAAAGTAGGGATGTTATTATGGATTCAATCCTGAGCTATTTGTTTAAGTTTGTTGAGGATGAGGCAAATTTTTGATGTCGCCAATTTCAATCCTAATAGTAATTTACTTGCGATTGGATCTGGTTGTCAAATAAGTGAAAAGTGATGTACATCTGCATCTGACCAACTGATCAGAAGTCATTACAAAACGGAGAGCAAGTTTTTTTTTTTTGGATGTCATAGAGAGTAATGTAGAGGCACAAAATTAGTTACAAAAAAATTGTTCTTAAATGATGTGTTAATTAGAAAGTTTTAAACGGTGTGATTTATGTGAATATATGGAGGTCTATTACCTTTAATAGAATTACAATTATATGTCATGTGACATTTAGGAACTATTTTTGTATATAATTTTGTGACTCCTTACTTGTGAATAATACGATAAAAAAAAATGCCAAAGGTTTAATCTTACCCAATGATGGAATACCTATGGATAATAAAATTACTTGCTTAATGAATAATAACAAATAGACTTGATGAAGTATCGAAAAATACTGAAATAGGCCTCAAAGTCATTAATGCTAATGTTATATACATATATCAGTGTTCTAAAAGATAAAAGACGGTATTTTTTTGATTAATTGGTCGATTAATTAGTATACGGGTCTGTTTCAATTAAATAAAAATTGGGTCAAAAGAATGTTTTTTTTTTAATTGGTAAAAAAATCGGGTGAAACGTGAAAAATCGGACGAATAGATCAAAAATTGGTTGAAATGGTCAAAATTAATATTTTTTTAAAGTTAAAAAACTTAATAATCAATATATTTATATTACAAATTTACAATAAATGTGAGTTGTATAATCCTAAATTTTTCGTAAATTCCAAATAATCTCTCAAATTTCTAATAATTATATATATTTTATGTAATAACTACTGAAATTAATTATTAAATAATGAATGTTAGGTAAAACCATTTAAATGTTAATGATAAGTGGTTTTTTCTATAAAACTTAATACCTAAATACATTTGGACTAATGATATATGTTACTTTTTTATATAAATTTTATGGTAATATGATTGTGTTTAAATATAATTATATATTTTTATTTATTAAATTAAATTATTTCTAATTAATATTCCGATTAATTATGATTACCCGATCATAGCTCCACCTAATAATTCCGATTTTGGTCGTGTTTTAGAACATGCATCAGTTCGCTAGTGTTGTGCATATTCAATACGCATTTACGCATCTATATGGATGTGCAGCACTATTTTTCATAAAATAAATAAATAAATAATTAAAATATTGATACACATATTATATTTAACATCTATATCCTTAGGTAAATAAGATTCTTTTACCAAAATCAGTATTTTGGATCGTAAAATTAGTCCCGAATTCCACGTGGATATTGGATAATTTTGAAGGTTTGTATGGTAATATTATAATTTACGGGCTTTACTTTTTTTTATTCATAATATTTGCTATTTGGTGATATTTTTAAACTAGATTTTAATGGACATTTTTCATATGTTTTAATTATTTATTTAAGATATTAACATTTTATAATTTTTTTTTAAAATTATTATATTGTAATTATAATATTTTTAACTTATTTAAGTATATATTCATACATCAGTGAGATTAAATATAAATAAAGTATTATAAAATATTTAAAATAAAGAAATGTGAAATTATTATCTATTATTATATCATTCAAACTTTTAATCTTTGTTAGCTTTCTTAGAATTAATAATATATATTAAATTTTAATATGTTATTGATTAGATTTTAACTTTAAACTTATGTTAATATTTTTAAATTATAAATATTATATTTAAATAAGTTGTTAATAAATATTGAATTCTAAACATTTTTCAACTTGAATAATCTCTTTAATATTTAATTTTGATTCTATGCTAACCCTTTAAAAATATTTAAGTTATTAGATATTACTGAATTGTTATATCACGTCCAACAGAAGGTCATGTAATAGTTTCAACTATTTACGGGAGTCTTGTAAATTATTTTCAAAAAAAATTCTCAAAAAACACTTGTCTAATTTTAATTGATTCTTAAAACAATAAATGAAATGGACTCTCGTGCATTCACATTAACATACGAATTAAAATTTACATTCTTACTGACACATCATTTTGAGAATATATTTTAGGAATATTTTTTAGGTTTCTAGCATTACTCATATTTAAAATTGAAGATAAATGTTAAATTTGAACTATCCAAATTATTGTAATTGAAATAAGGTTTGTTCTTAATTTAAAATAATCATTTTTATATGTTGTTATTATGTTTTAAATTTTATATTTATGTTAATATTTTTAAAATCATAAATATTATATTTCAATAAGTTGTTAGTGTGTTGTTATTATGATTTAAACTTTATATTTATGTTAATATTTTTAAAATCATAAATATTATATTTCAATAAGTTGTTAGTGAGTATCAATTTCTAGATCTTTGACAATATTTGAATAAGGTTTTTTTACGTTTATTATGTATAAGATGTAATTACACCTAGATTTTAAGTTTTTAGTGGTTATTATTAATTATAATAACCACTTATTTAATAATTTTTTATATGATAATAAAATATATTATATGTATTAAATAAATTTTCAACCTTACAAAAATATAATATATAAAATTTTATATTAAATATCAGTAAAATATAATATAAAAAATATATTTACATAAATATTAACTAATCTACATGTAAACAAATTGGATTCAAATCGATTTCTTTCTACAAAATTTATATTCATTTATTTAATTATGAATCGGATTGAATATGATTGACAAACCATTCATCGCACAGAGTTTATTTTTATTAATTTCCATACCAACCTAAATTTTTGATATTGTTCAACGTGTAAATTTTGCAGTGTCACGTTGAACCTAAATATTATATATCAATTTTATTCTAAAACCAATTTTTAATATTATTCAATCCGTGTTTAGGAAAAAAAGAAAGATAATTTAATGTGTGTATGTATTGATAACATTGCTATACTGTTTAATTTCGATATGTACTAACATTGTGAATAGTTTGATTTTGTCGAGTAAAAGGATTTATTTATTAATTTCATAGCAAAGGTAATCGTTTTAGAGATGGGTAATTATAATAAGTTATGCAAGAGTTAGACCTAATTTTAATATTATTTTCTTTATAAGATAAACTTAAAATTATGTAATATTAAATATTTGGAAGGAATCGATTCTTTGATAATATTTGAATAAGACCCTATTACTCTTATTAAATATAGAAATATATATATTTTATTGAAATAAATAAATATTAAATTTTAATATATTAATAAATATAAATATTAGATTTATATTAATATTTTTGAAATTATAAATATTAAATTTAAATATATTGTTAATGAGTATCGAACTTGAACTTGTAGTATTTGGATAAGATCCCTTATTATATATATATGATATAATTCTGGGCTGATTTTAAGCTGTCTGCTTGTGAGATTTGTGGTTAAAGATAATTTGTATTTGAATGAATATTACAAAATTTTCATGTTTATTGATAATCTCTTCGGCACACAATTTCCTACTAAATCATTTATTTAATTTTTATAAACATAAAGCTTAGAGATACAAAAACAATTCAATCTCGCAGAGATGACAAAATAATCTAAAAGTTGATTGGAATGTAAAACTAAGCATACACAGAAATATTATTTTGGCAACATCAATATTTTCAATAAACTCGAGACCTCCTATTAAGTTATCGATTCTCCTAAAATCTCGGGTGTTAAGAAGCGGGCTTACGAGTATCATATTATTCTAACACTTTTACATTTGGTGAAGAACTTGTTGCCTTGCCTTGCCCATCTTGACATAATCTCAGATGTGCATTCCTAGTTCACTCGTAGTTGTGTACAATTTTGTAATCCTTTCGGTATCATACTTGTTAACTTCTGGGGCCTCCCTTCGGGATTGTTTCATCAGGGAATTCCAAGCAAGCAGAGCTGCCCCTATAGCAGGTTCCACCTGGTTTTGTTCAGAGAATGCAATACAAAATTGTCGTAAAAACAAGATTTTTTTTTTAACACAATTATTAGCAGCATGTTGCACTTTAAAATGGATAAAGAGAGATTATTGCTATTTGTAGCTCGTTGATTACAGGTACCTTTGGTCGAATTGGAAGTACTCCTGGGAAGTCCTTGGAGATGCAAGCTATCACTTCTTTCCCTATGTCCCAATTTTTATTTGGTTCAAGAATACCACCGACCATTACAAGAGGAAAAGGATCCTCTCCATCTGATAATAGGTGTCTAAATTATCAGCCCAGTTCAAGATATACATCATATACTACTAGCATAGAAATAAAGGTTGTTTTTCTGTAGCATGATATTAAACTCAGGGAACATGCGAGTTATTCCTACAAGACCAAGAAAAGTTAAGCAATGTTAGAAGAAAGTGTTGTGACTGGAGTTTCTTGCTGCTACTGTTTTCCACACAATTGCATTTGACAAATTATTATAGCAAAGATGCTATGATAAAGTATTGACATCAAAAAATGACATTCATGAAAAGGAGATAAAGTAACTTTGTTCTTAGAAAGGCCATAACACTGAAAATTTTGCGAAAAAAAGTTGCTTCATGGATTATCGAGATGGTGCTCCAGTCATTACATACAAACTAAGTGATGTCAGTCAGTATACCCTTAACCTCTAGTTATTAGCTATACAATCTTTCAAAAGCGATTTTCCTCAAATGTGGCTAAAGACTTCAGTAAAATATTCTTCAATGGACTCTGGAAAACTTTAGTGAAGAGTTAGTCAAACTGCAGTCCATATTACTTGGAAGTCTAGAGATGATTTCAAGAAATGGAGTAAAGAGTGACTAACGCTATAAAGACCTACCAAATCGATGAACTTGGTAACACAAACAAATCAGCTATCACGGCGTAGAATGTCCAGAAAAAAAGGCTCCTTGACACCAAGAAAACATCAAGAAACATTTGAACATATAGGCTAAAAGTCCAACATTATCAATACTCTACCTTGCCCACACAATCCAAGTCTTCTGACAACAGCCTTCACACTTGAGGCCAACTCTTGAACTGCACCTAGTAAGATATTGTTTGCAACTTGATCACCTGCTTCTGCACAAGATACCACAACCGGAACAAGAGCAGCTATTCGAGCCCAAGATGGGTCTGCGTATGTCCACCTGAAATAAAATAAGAGAAACTTTGGTTAGATGTATCCATCTTGTTAAGAGAGGATAATTTGTAATAGTAAACCATTTGTCATATTTTATTTCGTTGCTCAAGTTTTCATTTATATTTTATAAGTCCTTTTAGAGCTTACGAAAATAAACATTGATAGCGAAGGCTCTCTAGACAGCATGTCAGCATAGTGAAATGAGTATGCACATGAGTTTAAGACATCTAGCGACTAGCAGCTTCAGCAAAAGAGCAATATCAGCGTTTAAGTTGGAAGGAAAGCCTTATCTATATTCTCAAACTTTTGAAGTGAATCACAAAGCTAACATCTCCCTACGTATTTCATATAGTAAAGGTGTATACATATTTGTATGTCGATACCCTAGAGTAATATGTATGGAGTAATGATGATTTAAATTCTCAATTACCCGATAAGTTCATCCGGAGAATCAAGATCAAGTTTTTCTATGATATGACATGCAAGAGTTGTATGCGGACCACGACCATCATGAGCTCTGATTACTGCAGTCAATGCCTGTGCAGCAATGCCATATCCACTACAAGTAAAAAGGATAAACATTTACAACATAACAAAACACCACAACGTATATTGAATTATTGATCCAAATTCAGTATGTCCTAGTCTGAATAACTCATATCAAATGAAATTACCGCAATAGAATCTGATTATCTAAATACAGGAAGTATGAAACACAATGAATCCTTGTACTAAACAATCTAACGTTTATTTATATATAAAAAAACAATCTAGCCTTGGACCGGATCTGTCGTCAAATTTGCTAGAGCTTGTAAATACATTAACACACACAGGCATAGCAGTAGTATGCATACCTTCCCCAATCCCCTAATATAGGTCCTGCACCAGATGCCCGGGCATCCCTTCTATCCTCTGTGAATCCATAAGCAATAGTTCCTGTACCAGCAATTAGAACACATCCATGAAGTTCTCCTAACGTTCCGCTGGCCAGAGCTGCCACGGCATCATTCTCAACAAATAACTGGACATGTTCAGGGAATATAGAGCTGTACACGAAATAAGAATTTACATCTCAATCCTTAATTATGTTATTAGATCATAAAATGGCAAGTAAATGTTTTGTTATATCACATCATATCAAGGAAAAATGAAGTGCCTTAATCATGCATTTTATTATTGATTTGCATGAAGTGCCTAATCATGGCGCCTCTACAATTGAAAACAGAACAACTTGCATTTTTCGCATATATGCTCCAACATCAAGACCGATTCTAAATATATTACTTTGTTCTCTAAATGTGAAATCAGCATCCAGTTCATTGAAGTATAAGCATAAATAAACCACTGAGTTTAATAAAACAAAAAAGTAAAAACAGTGCAATACTTGAACTATTTAAAGACAAAACTAAATTATAGACTTCAGATGTGAAACCTAAGCCAATATAGTATTCTTTGCTGGTCTGCTGGATGGTTGACCCCAGACACAGCCAAACAAACAGCTCGAACAGCAGCTCGAGTTGATCCCGATTTGGAAAGAGCTTCTGCCATAACTCGCTCCAGTGTTTCCCTAGCAGCAGTTTCTGTCGAAAAGAAAAAGTTACAAATTTGAGAAAAAAGGGCATGTTAAACACAATTTATCCAAGCATGCTTCTATTCAAATATAATCTCTACAAAGAAAACTGATATTTTTCTTCAATAACATTATCAATTAGTTTACACACATATCAACTTAGGGGTCACAACATATCTACACAACCCAAAACCAACTCAATTTAACATATCTGTCAACCCATATTAGATACCTCATTAAAATTTTGTTCTTTTAATCTTATATATGCATCTTCATCAAATTTCACAACACGAAATTAACAAATTTACGAAAATAAACACGACCCGAAACCCGAAACTGTCTAACATAATTTGAAAAGGATAAACAAAAATGACAATCAAAACATAACATAAATGATAGTAAGATGCATACCTCCAACACTATTGTGATTAGAGCAGCCAGCAACAGCCCTGGCAAGAACTGGAAGAGGGTCAGGCAGGTGATCAGTAAAAGGTACAATGGGCATACATACACATACAGTACAAGTAGTCCCACCATCCAACCCAAGTATTACTTCCCGGGCCATACCCACACCAGAAACCTCCATTTCTTGCTCAAAATCCCAAAATTTTCCATTTCTATACCTCTTCTTCATTACTATAATCAAGAAATAAACAACACCCCAGTTGAGTTAGTTAACACTAGCAAAAGATGGGGGAGCTAGCTAGTGAAGAAAAGAACTCATATTATTATATGTTCACGAATGCATGATGCATGCAAATGCAATTATTATTGTTGTTGACGTTGTTATTATAAAATGTATTTTAGTAATATTATTATCTACAATATGATGATTATTTTAAGTGGTAAGAAAAGATGGAAGAGACACAAATGGAAAAAGGAGCAGCTAAGAAGAAGTAAAATATATGGAGTTTATGACTTGTTGTTCGGCCGGCCAAAAAGCCCAAGAGCTAAAAGCCAAGAGCATGTCTCTGTTTTCTGTTTCATGTCGTCGTTAAGTGGTGTTTTATGGTTTGAATTTAAAGTTTAAAAAATTCATGTTAGAATCCGTTTTTTTAGGGGGGGGGGGGGGGT
>QRFB01000153.1:93982-104365 GCA_008931105.1 Oenanthe javanica | reverse complement strand
AAACAAGGGAAGGGGGGGGGTTGATTTCATTTTTTTTAAAAATGAATTCACATTCGATCATTTTATATTATATACTTTTTAATAAAATAATATTTGTGTGTTTTGTTTGAAAATGTGTTTTAATTGGAATATTAATATAAGATGTGTTTTAATTCGAAGATTAATATTTAAAAATTAGGTCCAATAAAAATAATTCACGCCTAAATATCCACTACCAAATTTTTAATATTTTGATTTTAATAATATTATACAGATAGTATAGATATGTTATCATATTATGAGATTGTGTATCACAGAATGTTTATCTATCAATTTTTTCCCAAAAAAGATGAAAGAATCATTTTATTGATATATAATATCCGATAATACATTACAAAAACAATAAAAACTTATCATATAATCGAAATGTATACTTAATCAATCTATGGGTCGAACGATCCATAAGAAAGAGATTCTCTCGAAAATTTAGATAATAAAAAAACCTTTATATCCGACAGGATCTCGTTAAAACCCCATTTAAATAAAATTTTATTGGAAAAACCTCAAATAGGAAAAATAGTGCCCTAAAACGATCATAAAAATATCAATTTATATAGTGACTCCTAACACAAAAACCGGAAATTCTTGAAACTTTGTGAGTCCCCGATGCTAAAAAACTAGTCACGTCTTGTTGCTTCCGCCATTAAGTCCAAGTTCATGTCTACATCTACCTTTTCTTTATCTTTCTTCTCATCCAAGTGAATCTGAAAAATCACTAAATCAACCACAAAAATTGAGCCAATATAAGATTACCAAAATATTAATTAATATTTATTATGTTTAATATCTATACTATATTATTAAAGCCGAAAGATTAAAAGTTTTGGTCGTCGGTTGGTTTGGTACTGGGTGAACCATAGAAAAGATCTCGACCGTCCAATTTTAAGTGAACCATAGAAACAATCTTAACCGTTGAATTTTAATAAAATCTAATTTTAAAAGAATATAATCATACATACAACTCTAACATAAGTAGTCCTCCTTTTATACAACTCATCACCAAAAGATAATATTATATATTATATTTAAATTATATTCTATATTTTTTATTTTACGAATCATACTAATCCTATAATTTTTATTTAATATATCATTAAAGTTTATGATAACCCTATATATAACTCTAATATTATTTTATCTATAAGTAATTTTTATTATATATTATATTATTATAGCCGATATAATAAAAAATTTAAATTATATATTTAAATCATATAAAATAATTAATATATGATTTATTAATCTCACTCATGCGTTGCACGGGTTATAAGCTAGTACTTAATAAATAGAATTTTATATATATCTAACCAAAGAGGTCCCCTTTAGTTAGATACATAAAACTTTGAGTACTCATAAACAAATAAAAATGTACTTCCCTTTTATTACTCATTCCAACCATCATATATTTCTTCTTATTTTTATCAATTCCAGAGTTCTCATAAAGAAGTCATCTAAAATGACACAGATTCGTCAACTGACGACATATAATACACACCAACAAATGGTCCAAAAAACGAACATTTATAGTACACCCTTAATAGGCATAGAATTTCCATATAAAATGACACAATCTACGATTTATTAAAATTTTAAGAACCTTAAAAACAATATAAAACGTAACCACTCAATATTTATGGTATATTTAATTAAGAAAAAAATGTTACAAATCAACACAATTATAGGAACAATTTTAAGAGACCATTAAAAGATAAATCACATTCAACCAAAATACTTTATTTTCTCAAAAAGTCACCTGCCACACTATCCGCCTCCTTCTCAACATCAACACATTTAAAACAAAACCCTAAAATCCTAGAAACGCCCATTAAATAAAGAAGAACAAAACTTATACAAGATTAAAATTTAGATATGCAACCAATACTACTTAAAATTTATATAGCCCATAATAAGACTAACATTCAATTTCGATATACTAATTACCATCGAACAAGAATAAAAAAGAAATTCAAAATTTTCGAATTTAAAACAAAGAAACCGAGAGCACAAATACATCTTGACATGCAACCAAAATCAGTATCAATTAAGTAACTAAAAACAGCAACTAACAATTATAACTCATCAACATCACAATCCAGTCACCGGCTTGTCAGAGTTCATCGCCGGCAACGACAGATTTTTGGAAGGAGAACCCTTTACGGGTATCACACCACTGCAACCTGTCCTCATGCCACCGATTTCATCAACACTATCACAATTACAACACAAAAATCAAAATCACTCTCCCCTCTTTCATTGCATAAAAGCTACTGTGTGCATGCGTGTGTATATAGTTATACACACATACATGCAAATGAAGTAAACAAGGGAACAAATAGATTGAAATCGAAAATAAGAAAAGAAGAGAGGGAGAAAGAAGATTACGTAGAGATAGAGAGAAGGAAAGAATACGAAAGATAAGGAATTGCAAGGCGGCCACTAGGGTAAATTATTGGAAGTGTGACTTGTTGCTTATCTGAAAATTATGAGAAAATGGATTATTAAACACGGATAATAATAATCGAATTGGAAAAGGAAATTTATGGTTTTAGTTACGTTTTTTTACTAAGTTCATTTAAAGTTACATTTTCTTGATATATATGTGTAATTGAAAAATATTATTTGATTCAAATGGAATTGACCTCCATACGTATTGATTTTTAGTTCAACAAATACATAGTTGTTTATACTTTATATGAGTTCAAAAACTTTGACTCGCTGTTTTCAGTCAATTATATGAAAGGTCAGTATGACCACTCTTTGGTCATAATTTAGAACAAAATAATTAAAATAGCTTAGTTAGAAAAATATTCCCTTTTATTGCTTAAAAATTCAATCTTATCTTAAATGATAAAAAATATAATTTTATTCTACATTTTGTTAAAAAATTTAAAATATATATTTTTGAGAGCCCAAATATAATATTTTCTTAAGAAAAAGATAAACACGCTAAATATATGTTCTTTTTGATTTATTCTTTAGAATATCCTTTAGTATCTATTCAATATATAATATTAATACAGGAGATAATTTAATTTGGGGACTCTCTACCCATATGTTTTCTAAAAGAAAATAGCAAGCTCAGCCCATTGTGAGATTCATTTATTTTTTCGAATTCGAATCGGATCAGATCGGGAGTCGAATATTTGATAGACCGATCCATATTTGGTTCGTCAGGATCACATGTTATATATATATATATATATATATATATATATATATATATATATATATATATACATATATACATATATATATATAATCGGATCGGATAGTTAACAGATCGGATCGTACTAAATCCATATCCGTTTTTTATCGGATCAGATTATTATCGAATTGGATCTTTAACAGATTGGATTTTTTTTTTTATGAATTCATATTCATTTATTTAGCTATGGATCGAATCGGATCGAATATCCGACCCATTGACAGACCTAGTCCAATCCAGCTGATTACGAATGTTTTGAGAATTTATAAGTTGCATTTTTATGCTACAGAAGCCTAGAAGGGGTATTACATTTTATGCTATAAAACGGTACTCTAGGCGTTTTTTTAAAAAATCCTGGTGCTTAATGATCGTTTGCCCTAACCATCTTTTCACTCTTTTTTATAACGGATAACAATAGCATTTGATTTTTTTTATGAATTCAGGGGCCACTTCGCTTATCCGCGTTTTTTGGGAGAGATTTCTAGAATGCAATCAAATACAATTGCAAACTCTTCTGAAAAAATGTAAAAATAAGTTACATTTTATTACAAACTTTTTTATAATAAATATTAAAAAAAAAGATAGTAGAGCTATAAATAAGTTTATAAAAATTTAATATTTTTTTTAATTTCTCAAACTTTCATAACGATGAGTTTTTCTCTGAAGGTTCTGAAAATTTCTCTAAACCTCATATTAAAAATGTGGCAAAATCCATAATTTGTTTTATCATATGAGGTCTCTTGTGAAATTATAAATGGAAGTCCTTAATTTTCTTTTCTTCTTAAATATTTAAATATAATAATAGGAATTAAATTTAAGTATATAATCTCTTTGATAAAATTGGCGGTTTATAGTTTTTAAAAATAAAAAATACTTAAGTTTGACAACAAATTATATATATTTTATTTATAATTTTACCGTTTCAAAAATTAAGTCTTATAATAAATTAAATATTTTTTTAAAATTTTCACATTTAATAATAATTATTTAATTAATAATCAAAATTGGGTTAATTTAATTTTTAAATTTCATAATACACCAACTTTTGTGGGGCGGAGGGAATATGTAACAGTCCGAATTTTCGAACCATTATCTACTATCGAAATATTTAAAAACAAGTCTAAATATTAATAAACTGCAATAAGAAAACAGCTGATAATCCTGATAAAAATAAATGTCTAAATTTCTAAAATGAAAATATTGATAAGTCTAAAATCAACCGGAACAATTCTTCATAATGATCCAAATAAACGAAATCTAAAGTCTGGGTAGCACTCACACTCTCCCCACTTTACCTCTGAATACCTGCGAAAAGAAAATAGTACGAGTGAGCTAGATGTCCAATACAAATATATATAAAAGAAAAATATTTTTATATAACTGAGTGAATTGTGTCTTACCAACACAGAATACACAATTCGAATTAAAAAAGGAACGAATCAGGATAAATAAACTATGACACTAAATACGTAAACCGGAACATAGCGAACTTTCTAAAAAACAATATAAGGTTGGATCACAATAAGATAGGTACTCATAAGATTCTCTTATACAATCATATACTCGCACAAAGCGAGCTACCAAAACAAAGAATTTCCCCCCGGTAATTCACGAGAAGAAAACATATGAAATGCACAAAGCATTCTTACAATATATAATTTTATTTGATTTTCTATATTTGTCATACCAATAAATCTCTTATGTATAATTTTACATTATTATTATTATAGATAATACAATTGAAGTGAATGTTCTTCTTTTTAATTAAAATTTTACATAATAATTATAGAAGCTAATTCGAGATACAAAAGCAAAATGTGACGCCCTCCAAATCTCGGGGTCTAGATCTGGGGGTCACCAATGAATCAACAATAAAATATAATAAAATAATGAACCAGAGGCGCACCGACCCCGCCAAAAACTAAANAAATATAATAAAATAATGAACCAGAGGCGCACCGACCCCGCCAACAACTAAGGATCGATAACAGGTTATAGTATGAAATTAAGCAGCTGAAACTAAAAGTAAATCTAAATACTTTATTACAAGCTCACTACTAATACACAAACTCAAATGTATAAGTCTAGATAGGTTTTAAGTCTAGATTCAATTTTATTACACATTTTATCTACAACAAAACTGTAAACAACTAAATACCTGGGAAGCCCGAGAATCGAGCCACCCTAACACCTGAGGCTTTAAACGCCTGCTAGAACTGCTGCTGTGACTCATACTGGAAATCTGGCAGGATTTAATAAAAAGCAAGAGTGAGCCAAACAAATGCTCAGCAAGTTTATGAAAAATTGAAATTAAATCAAAATATGAGATCTGTATAGAGAACGAAATATAAACCAGTTTATTATCAAAAACTGAACATTAAAATAAATCACAGTTTATTTCAACTGAAACACTGCAGTATGTCATCAAAATGAATCAACTGCTCAAAATCAATATATAATAGCCACATAGGCAATATGGATTGGATACACACAAATAAACACTATTGCTCCCTGATCAGTCTAAAAGCAATAGGACCTCTTTATACCCTACCGGTACATTTCTATACCCGTAGTTATAACAAGGATTCTCAAAATATAGATACCAAAATAGGCAAGTAATGTTAGCCTATAGGAAGATGGATTGGTTACCATATCCTCCTCAATAAATGCTGGGCTATTGTTTCAGAGCCTCTTACGCTAGAATTCCAATCCAATAGAGCAACCCCAAATAAAATAAGGTATGCTTAGTTTCAACTATAGACCATATCATCGTTATTTATACAATAATTCGCTGGATATGATGAGTTTATTATAATCATCTTCCAATATTCAGAGTACGAATAACAAGTAGCTCTGATGCACAGAATAAATCAAGAATCATAAATAGCTCTGAACAATAACTATTTATCATGATATGAATAATCGAAACAGTAAAACAAAAGTGTTTAGGATGATCAAGGAGAAAATACTTGCCTGATATAGATGCAGTCCTAAGCTGGAATGGGACGACTACACTGCTCGTCTCACGGTATCACCTTTTAATAATTCTTTAATCTGACGCTCATGCGGTTGCTACGAGTCTGAACTATTAAGATCGAGTCCGCACATCTACATCTATAGTCAAATATAATACGGTACTTTAGTCCTTGAAGTACCTCGCTGTATTCTACGAGCATTTATTATCTAACTATACTTATATACTTATCTCAGACATATTTCTATTAACAAGAAAACTCACATCAAACATAACAAATCAATAAATAAAATATAAACTCAATTATTAACTAATCCTCAAACAACCAGTTAACCCTCAAGACTTGAATATTAAACAACAATTAATCCTCGAGACACGGATATAAATAAATAATTAATCATCAAGACTCGAATATAATTAAACAATTAATCCTCGAGATTCGCATATAAATAAACAATTAATCATCGAGACTCGAATGTAAATAAACAATTAATCCTCGAGACTCGAATATAAATAACAATTAATCCTCGAGACTCGAATATAAATAAACAATTAATCCTCGAGACTCAAATATAAATAAACATTTAATCCTCGAGACTTGAATATAAATAAATAATTAATCCTCGAACAAAAAGGACTAAAAACTAACAATTCTAATTCATACATTAAAACTTATAACGTCTACCCTCGATGACGTTATCAAATTAAACAATTAAACATAACATTAGACATTTTTTTTTTAAATATTTACTAATTAATATTTTTAATCAAATAATAATTGAAACTTAAAATAAATCTTTTATTACAAGAAAATTTTTCGAAATAAGGGCTTTGTAAAATGAACTTTTCCCGGGGTCACAGCCCCTCAAATTCAATCCCAAACAATACAATCCAACTATATTAAAATAGCGTAAGCAAATTTAATCCACAAAATAAATTATATCTACACATAAAATTGTTGTAAACGAGAAACACAGCCACCTAAACCCAAAAATCTGATCAACAGGTAACTTTACGGAGTATAAAAATAATCTCTAAAAATTATGATATTAATATGTATAAACTAACATGTCTGAATATTTACAAACGTCAAGTCAAGATCTTAAAAGTCTTACCATAAGATCAATTACGGACACCCCACGAGTCTTTTCTGATGCCCGAAAAATATTCCCAGAAAAATCCGAAATTAATCCCCATGCATATAATCGTATTGTACTGCCTCCTGGCTTAATCATCATCATCAAATCTCCTTTCTATACTCCTAAATAAAATAAAAAGGAAAACCTGCCCAAAAAATAATCTTCTCAAAACTCATCCAAAATTATACCTATGTGTAGGCCTTAAAGCGCTGGTTATTTATATATATAGATATTGAATATTGGATGCAGGATTCGTAAATAATGAATTTAGAAAACTTTTAAATATATATAAATACGTACCAAAAAGAGACAGCAAGAGGCGGAGAGAGAGAGATGTGCGTGTGTTTAATAAGAGGGAGGGGTGATGCGGCTGGTGAACAGAATGGGGTGGGGCGTTGCGGCTGGAGGGAGAAAGAATTGGGTTTCGGGGGAAAACAGGGGGTTGGGGGGTGTCGGGTGTATTAGGGGAATTGGGGGAGGGTACAGGGTAGATAGGATTATATATATATATAATTTCTTTTTTTTTTTTAAAACAAAACTTTTATAAAATCTAAAATATATTTCTAAAAATCATTTTAATATCACATTAAATCTCTAAATCATTTTAAATAATCCCAAAAATCTATAAAAATATTTTAGGGAAAAATATAAATTTTATTATTTTTAAAACGACATAAAAATAATAACTTTTCAAAATATTTAAATATCTCAAATCTTTAAAAATATAAAAATACTAAATTTTAAGTATTCAAATAATTTATTCAAAATAAAATTTTCAAACCGAAGAAAAATACCGATTCGAGATACTGACCCGATCAGTAAAATAATATAAAAATTTTAACCAAACTCAGCCCCACTGAACTGAAAATAATTTCTAAAATAATAATAAAAATATAGAAATGCATCCAACTGTAATAAAATATAAAAAATTTAGTCCTCCTCATTTGAGAAAAATTAATAAAATATTTACATAATAAAGATAAATTTTAGAAAATATCCGGGTTGTTACATTCTACCCTCCTTATAAGGATTCCGTCCTCGGAATCACCTGAGAAAAGCACTAGGGTTCCATTTACTAACCTTTCGATTCCCGATACTTAAATTGACATTCAAACTTATTGAGTCTTCCATAACATCCTCAATAATACTAATTATTTAATTTTAACACTTGTCCCCGTCGGTCTAAAATTTCTATCGATTTATTGTATATGACAAATCTGGTCGTACCACCACTTATTTACGCTCTATTATGAGCCTAAAAATTGGATTAGACGTTCTTCATCGTGATACGTGAAGCATATTAAACGCATTTTACAAATCCGTTTATAGCTCCAATTCGTATGTAACTTCTCCCAAAACCTCGAATTAAATCAGTAGTCTTATCGCAGCTTTAAATTCTTGTCAGCAAAGTTACTTCAGTCCGACCTGGTTGGCATACCTCCAAAACTTTTAGAGATAATAAGAATCACGGAACTTTGAAGAGAAAAGATTTTGATAACAAAGAAAGTGTCACAAAATTTGAGGTTATAAATTTTTGAATTTTACAATAAATCTCATTTGAAATGTAAAAATAACCGAGTGATCAATATGATCAAAAGAACTTAATGTTGTGTGCCTTAGTTAAGACACTTACAAGTAAAGGTAATTAGCCTTCTTGTAATGCACAACTCACAAGTGTTGGCATCCCATCAAACTTCTATCACACAGACAGATAGTCCCTGTGTCCCCTATAAATAAGGTTATTCGCCTCAGTTGGAGTAGAGAATAGGAAAGGAATTTAAAATCTGGTTAATAATTGATGCATTTTGACGAATAATATTTTTGAGACACACCATGGATTAAAACTGAACAAAGTCTAAAGGTGATATTTCTGGAGAAAAGGATAACCAGAAAAGAAAATATTGGTATATAACGAGCAAGTGAGGGATATATTCTTTAATAAAAGTCTTTCTGCGAAAGGTGTCAAAATAAATCATTAATGGAAAAAGGTAATCAAAATAATTCATAAATGAGGAAGGTATTGCCAAGGTCTCCATCGATGTCTTCTTTATCGGCTCTTCTGATGGATAGTCGTTCAATTCTAAACTTTTATTCTCCGCGTTCGAAATTTATCGATACCTTACTTCGTCGTCGACTTGTAATAGTCCTTGAAGATTCCACAATAAATATCTATAGCCGCAAGGAATTCTATCAAGCTTAGCACAACCATCTCCAACAAATATAACAATCTTAACTTAATCATTGGTACTATATCCAATAGTCCAACACGAACTCTATACGAGCTCTGACGTTCCTCACTTAACTATACACACTCCTACACACTCTTGTTTCTAGTTTCTATAATCTTAGCTCTGATACCAACTGTGACGCCCTCCAAATCCCGGGGTCTAGATCTGGGGGTCACCAATGAATCAACAATAAAATATAATAAAATAATGAACCAGAGGCGCACCGACCCCGCCAACAACTAAGGATCGATAACAGGTTATAGTATGAAATTAAGCAGCTGAAACTAAAAGTAAATCTAAATACTTTATTACAAGCCCACTACTAATACACAAACTCAAATGTATAAGTCTAGATAGGTTTTAAGTCTAGATTCAATTTTATTACACATTTTATCTACAACAAAACTGTAAACAACTAAATACCTGGGAAGCCCGAGAATCGAGCCACCCTAACACCTGAGGCTTTAAACGCCTGCTAGTAGGGCTGCAAACGAACAGAGTCGAGCCGAGTTTTGCCCGAGCCGAGTCGAGTTTGACTTTTTTTTTAAACGAACCGAACCGAGCCGAGTTTGACTTTTTTTTAAAACGAACCGAGTCGAGCCGAGTTTCCTAATAAACGAGTCGAACACGAGTTGTTCGCGAACAAATCGCGAAAAATAAAAAATTAATTTGGTTGAAAATTCTAGTATATCATTACTATATTGACTAGTACTCGTAACTAGTGTTTTGTCACGAATTGTTGTTTCTATTTTTCTAAAAATATTTCTCGACAATCCAACCATATGAATGTCAAGATAT
>QRFB01000153.1:51016-93745 GCA_008931105.1 Oenanthe javanica | reverse complement strand
GAATCTGATTCTTAGCATCTGTAAAACAAATAAAAACCACATGTATAGTATACACTTATTCTTTTTTTAACAATATATATATAATATGAATAACTTCATATAAACATTAATATATTAAATATGATATAAATATTTAAATTATTCATAATATTTTTTTTATTTATAATATATATAAATTTTATCCGAGCCGAGCTCGAGCCGATCCCGAGCTGAACTCGAGCCGATCCCGAGCTAAACGAGCCGAGCTCGAGCCGAACAGGCATAAAGCTCGGCTCGGGTTCATTTACTAACCGAGCGGATTTTTATGTTCAAGATCAGGTTCTTTTAATAAACGAACAGAGTCGAGCTCACTTAAACGAGCCGAGCTCGAGTTTTGTTCACGAACAGCTCTGTTCATTTGCAGCCCTACCTGCTAGAACTGCTGCTGTGACTCATACTGGAAATCTGGCAGGATTTAATAAAAAGCAAGAGTGAGCCAAAGAAATGCTCAGCAAGTTTATGAAAAATTGAAATTAAATCAAAATATGAGATCTGTATAGAGAACGAAATATAAACCAGTTTATTATCAAAAACTGAACATTAAAATAAATCACAGTTTATTTCAACTGAAACACTGCAGTATGTCATCAAAATGAATCAACTGCTCAAAATCAATATATAATAGCCACATAGGCAATATGGATTGGATACACACAAATAAACACTATTGCTCCCTGATCAGTCTAAAAGCAATAGGACCTCTTTATACCCTACCGGTACATTTCTATACCCGTAGTTATAACAAGGATTCTCAAAATATAGGTACCAAAATAGGCAAGTAATGTTAGCCTATAGGAAGATGGATTTGTTACCATATCCTCCTCAATAAATGCTGGGCTATTGTTTCAGAGCCTCTTACGCTAGAATTCCAATCCAATAGATCAACCCCAAATAAAATAAGGTATGCTTAGTTTCAACTACAGACCATATCCTCGTTATTTATACAATAATTCGCTGGATATGATGAGTTTATTATAATCATCTTCCAATATTCAGAGTACGAATAACAAGTAGCTCTGATGCACAGAATAAATCAAGAATCATAAATAGCTCTGAACAATAACTATTTATCATGATATGAATAATCGAAACAGTAAAACAAAAGTGTTTAGGATGATCAAGGAGAAAATACTTGCCTGATGTAGATGCAGTCCTAAGCTGGAATGGGACGACTACACTGCTCGTCTCACGGTATCACCTTTTAATAATTCTTTAATCTGACGCTCATGCGGTTGCTACGAGTCTGAACTATTAAGATCAAGTCCGCACATCTACATCTATAGTCAAATATAATACGGTACTTTAGTTCTTGAAGTACCTCGCTGTATTCTACGAGCATTTATTATCTAACTGTACTTACATATGATTGACAACAAAACACATGAAAAATCTAAATACCGAGAAAGTGTTATTTTATAAATTTGTTTAGTTAGTACTATTCAGGGAAGTATAAATTTCTTGAAAAATTAAATGTTTATAAAATATGGTAAATTGATTATCTAACCTCTTGGTAACTTGCAGTAACAATAGGAGGTCACTTTCTATATAAGTATCAAACATAATTTTGCACTTTCTTGTGAATTCCAATTTTCTTTAAAAAATTAAATTTCATAGAAAATGACTTCTTGCTCTATACTCTTTCCATCTCAAAATAATTATCATATTTTGATTTTTGTTAATCAAATTGACCTATTTTTGACCGAATATTACACATAATATATAATTTAAAAAAATTTAAAAATTTTATCATTAAAAAATATATCTAATTAACTTTAAAATGTATATTTCAGTTTTTGAAAAATGTAAAAGAATAATATTCAATTTACAATTAAAGTTGGGTCAATTTGACAATAAAATATTAAAAAAAACCCTTATTGTGACACACAGAGTAACAAACAAGCACTAATCTATTAGAAATGGCTGTGTCATGTCGTCCATACACAACAAATTAGTATGGCATATTCATGTAATAATATATGGACAGACAGAATTACTGTTCTTATTGAGTCCAGAACTAATAGACTTGCATGAACTTTTGTGTAGCAAGCAACTGATAATGTACAAGTCAATAAGTGCAAGTCACAAACAATCTAAGAGAAAATATATAATTGATGCCATTGGGATCAAGCAAGCCAAACAACATAACAGCCAAACAACAAGACTACTAAAACAAGCCAATACATATGTACATGAATGTACGTAGGTACAAACAGCCATGCTAAAACTCCAACAGACTACTAAAAGAATTGAACTTGGACTATGTCTTAACAAATCACGCTTGTTAACAATTCTGAAGCATCATGTGTAGCAAATATATTTATTTACTATTTAAATGTTAATACCTGAATATCATTAAAACATCTTTGGGTAATCTTGTGAGCTGGAAGTGCAATAGACTTGATGCCTTTCTGTCTAGAGTCATATAAGATGTGTATATAATCAGTTACTTTTCTTGCACAAAACATTCCACGACCCAACGTATGTCATCGCAAACACTAAACTTCTTAGACCAAGAGACTCCTCCAGGATTATTATCCAGTGTATATAGACTAATTCCTGATCCTTCACCAACGGATTCACTGATGACAGCAACAGAACCTTTGAAATCAAGAATTAATGTTCGAGTATCTTAACATAAACTCGGGAAATGAATCTACTTTAAACACCTCATCGTGCAAATTGAACGATACTAGCGATTCCCTATAACCCATGTGCCACACTCCATTTATAACAGGACCAGGTTTTAAGTACTCTATGTCATCATATAGAAATCTTGATACGAATTGATGATTAACAGGAATCTCTTTCCACGAATTAGTATTCGCGGAATATAGCTGCACAACTAGTACAACATTATAGCCAGGCTTTGGACATACCAATCTAACAACCTTATAGTCATTGAAGACATTATCAAAACCAAAGGCTAATCTATATCTAGAATTGAAGTATCCAGTAATTCTTTTAATATCGAAAACTTCAGGAAGTCTCTTCCACTGCTAAGTTGATGGGTTCCAGAGGTAGAAGAACCAATCATCGTTCAGACAAATAATTCCATTACATGAACCAATGACACTGAAGCTACATGGTATAAGTAGATTAAAAGCAAAGTCAGAGGAGGGCTTAAGCAAATCATTAGGCTGTTTACGGATGTTAAACTTGGCAATAATGAAACGTTCTTATCAGCCATATTCAGTGCGTGTGTTTTAATGAAATTGGGGTCCGAGAAAATGACTCGCCATGACTTGCAGACTGACTTAAATTGGAGCAAGGACTTGACAGGAAGCCATTGAAGTACTTCGATAATCATCTCTTCAGGCAGAGCCACATTCAATATCGCCATTGAGTTTTAAGTGGAACAGTGCATGCATTACAGTAGGCAATTATTGGTTTTATACCCAGGGAACAAAACATTATTATATTCAAATTTGGATATCGAATGTAGGAAGGAAACTCCCTATCATTAGGTGATGATAGTATTTGGGCCCGGTTAATTGATAATTGAACTTAATTTTTAAATATTAATTTTTTAATTAAAACATATCTCTAAACAACATACACAAAACATTATCAACTTTGAATACCAACACAAAAAAATATGAAATTTTTATCAACTTTAAATACAAACACAAATAAAATATGTGAAATATTATATATGAATATTTCTATACATAATACTAAATAAAATTTAAGTTATTATTATAAGAATAAAAACAAAAATAAATTATATAGATAAAATACTAAAAATAAATATCAACATAAATATGTGCACTGCACGGGATGCATACTGCTGCTATATAATTAATGCCAACTACTACTATCTTTATCTCTATAATTAATTTATATTATATTATTACAACCAAACAATAGAATTTTTTTATCATCTAGATAAATTAAAGAATAGATCTTAATCATTCAATTTTTAATATAGTCTAAACGCTTATCTGTCACTTACTCAAAATCTAAATATAATTTTAATATATTTTAATCTAAAATCCAATTTTTAATATAATATAAGATCAGCATTTACAACATTTACAGAAGAATCTTTCTATGAAGGCACAAATCAGGGGGAGCATCAAGTTCAAGAAATCTTTCACATCCAAGAAAGTGGACAAAAGATCACACACCTGATTTAATTATTGGTGATCTAGAAAGTGGAGTGAAGACAAGAAAAGCTACTCAGAATGAATGTCTATTTCATAGTTTTCTGTCACAAACAGAACCAAAGAAGGTTGAAGATGCTTTGAAGGATGCAGATTGGGTTACTGTAATGTAGGAAGAATTGAATGAGTTTGAAAGGAATGAAGTTTGGACCCTAGTATCAAGACCAAAGAACAAATCTATTGTTGGCACAAAATGGATATTTAGGAACAAGACAGATTCTGATGGAATCATTACAAGAAACAAAGCAAGACTGGTAGCCAAAGGCTATTCTCAACAGGAAGGCATAGATTATGATGAAACCTATGCACCAGTAGCCAGACTTGAAGCAATCAAAATTTTTCTTGCTTATGCTGCTCATAAGAAATTCAAGGTTTACCAGATGGATTTTAAAAGTGCATTTTTAAATGTTAAACTTGAAGAAGAAGTTTATGTTGAGAAACCATCTGGCTTTGTCAATCCAAAATATCCAAATCATGTCTACAGACTGGATAAAGCTTTATATGGACTAAAGCAAGCACCAAGGGCCTAGTATGAAACTTTAACTCTATTTTTACTTGAAAGTGGTTTCACTAGAGGTACAATTGATAAAACCTTGTTTTATAGAACTCAAGTTAAGGATTTATTATTGGTGCAAATATATGTTGATGATATCATATTTGGTTTCACTAATGAGAAACTCTATGAAAGATTTTCAAAGTTAATGCAGTCCAGGTATCAAATGAGCATGATGAGAAAATTGAGTTATTTTTTAGGCTTACAAGTAAAACATACTGAGGAAGACATTTTCATTAATCAGTCTAAATATACAAAGAATCTACTCACAAAATTTCAAATGCAAGACTCTGCATCTACTACAACTCCTATGACTACTGCAACAAAGCTTGATCAAGACACTGGAGAACCTGTAGATATTACAGCATACAGAGGAATGATTGATTCTTTACTTTATTTGACTGCAAGTAGACCAGACATCATGTTTGCCACATGTCTTTGTGCTAGATTTTATCTAAGAGCACCTCATTTGATAGTTGTGAAGAGGGTTTTCAGATATCTCAAGGGCACTATTAATCTTGGATTATGATATCCTAGAGAAACTGATTTTAAATTAATTGGCTATTCAGATGCTGACTTTGCAGGATGCAAAATTGATAGAAAAAGTACAAGTGACATTTGTCAATTTTTGGGTGGAAGACTAGTGTCATGGTTTAGCAAGAAGCAGAAATCAATCTCAACATCAACAGCAGAGGCTGAATATATAGCTGCAAGAAGCTGTTGTGCACATATATTATGGATGAAAAATCAACTGTCGGATTATGGTTTAAACTTTTCTAAAATTCCTATTTATTGTGATAATCAAAGTGCTATTACAATGACAGGAAATCCAGTTCAACATTCTTTGATAAAGCACATCAGTATCAGATATCATTTCATAAGGGAACATGTTATGGAAGGCACAATTGAATTACACTTTGTTCCCACAGATCAACAAATAGCAGATATATTCACCAAACCTTTGTCTGAAGCAACATTTAACAGACTGGTTTCTGAATTAGGGATGGTAACAAGTGGCTCAACTTAACTTAGCAAGTTTCAGATAATCAGAGTATATGTCAGAGTATGAGATAAACTCTGATGGAAAATGAAGTAAACTCTGATGAAGCAAACTCTGATCATTGCAGCATCTAATCTCTGATCACAAGTTATCAGTGTTTATGGTAAACTCTGTCAGAGTATCTGGTAAACTCTAACAGTGCATTCTAAACTCTGACTCATATAAACTCTGACTTCATATTTCATATTTTTGACATCATAATTATCATTCTCTGATTAAGACGCGTGTATCTCACGAATGACGGTTCATATACTAACACAGATATACAAATACTTGCCGTATTTTGAGACTTGTACTAATAATTGCTCTTCAAATCAGTTTTTGCCACGTGTCCCACTACAGGTCATATGCAAATGAAAAGGCACAGATTAATTCTTATTATCATTTTGAGTTATTCATCTGTATCTATTATTCTTCATTTGCTCTCTCTCGAACCCTAACTGCTCAAACCTGCACATCTTCATTGTTTCAATGGTATCCAAAGGACAAACCTTCCAAAACTACACTTTTGATGCCACCAACTATATTGCTCTGTTAAACAAATCTGATGCACCTGAGGATTATCATGTCATTCAAGATTTCTCAAGGCAAAGTTACATAGGCTATGCTTTGCAAGAACCTTTAAACTTCTCTGCTCAATCCTTGATAAGAATCTGGTCGTCTACAAAGTTTGACAATGCAGGTGATGATGAACCAATCATCACGTTCAACTGCAATGACAAGCACTTGATAACATCGACTGTTGTTCGACAAGCCCTTCATCTTCCAGAAATGACTGTGTATGATGAGATGGTGGAAGACGAACAAATTAAAGAGTTTTTCAGGTTTATAGGCTATGGAGGAAACCTATCAAAGTTGGGGAGCCTGACGAGACCTAATCTTCGAAGAGAATAGAGTTTCTTCTTCGATTGTATTACAAGGGTCTTCACATGCAAGTGCATGAATTTTGATGCAATCCCTCAGCTAGCATAACAGATTGGGTATTCTCTAACCCATAATCTTAACTTTAATTTTCCTTGTTTAATTATTAGGCAGCTGACTAGCAAAATAAATGATGATACTCATACTATATATTTTGCTAGATTTCTTAAGTTAATTTTTAATTTTTTGTTACCTGATGTAAATTTTGAGATTGATCAGAGTTTAGCTAGTTTTTGTATGAATAAAAGAATTTTTGCTGACCTAGCTAAGAAGGATGCTAAGAAAGGTAATCTCTCTCCTCTCTTTTATCCCACATGGGTCATGCTTCTCTTAAATCAGAGAATGCCTACCATGTATGGAAGGGACTTTCTCTCTGTGGCTATGAATCGGAGTTTAGCTCCCTCTGATTCAAACCCAGGCCACCCTCTAAACACTGACACCCAAACACTTTTGCCAACCTCTACAGTCTCCCAAAAGGCTGTAGTTGTAAAACACACCTCTCAACAGGGCACAAGCAAAAGGAAGGGGAAGACAGTGAAAGAATCTTCTCCTGAAAAGAGAAAATTAATTGATGAAGATTCAGATTCTGATGAAGGGTTTGTTTTTGCTAAGAGAAAGACTGTTGAACAGGTTTCTGAGATATCTCCTGCACCTTTTATTAAGTCATTCACAGTAAATCCAATGCCTGAGGTGAAGAAGAAGAGGAGAAGATTAATCAAGGCTGCAAACACTGAAGGACTAAACTCTGATGTAGTACTAAACTCTGATGTCCTAATCTCTGATCAGCAAAAATCTCAAGATTTAAACTCTGAAGACATTCTAAACTCTGAGCCAAACTCTGATGTCTTGACAAATTCTGTTGAAGCATGGCGTTGCTGGAAGGCAAATATTCCTTGGAAGGAACCTGGATTACCAATTCCAATTGAGAACATGATTCTTCGGTATGTCAAGTCAAAAGCTGATTGGTGGACAAATGTTACCCATTATAACTGTGAACGTATTAGACGGGGGGCTACTGTTGACAAGACAGTCTGCAGAAAATTTTTGGGGAATCTAAATGATCTTTGGCTCAAGGCTGAACAGGAGCGACAACACAATTATTTGAAAGATGGGCCATATGTCACTCCAGAGGAAGCTGTTCCTGTAGCAATCTCTGATTCTCCTACAAACTCACCTAAGCAAATTATCAAGGAGATTTCTTATGAAAGAGTTAGGGAGTTGGCAGAACAAGTAAGGAAAGAGATGGAAGATAAGAAGTCTAAATCATCTGCCTCTCCCAGTTCAAAACAATTTTCAAGGAAGAAGAGGAAGTCTGTCACTTTTGGCCAGGATCCACAAGAACCTATCTCTCAAAGTGAGATAGCAATCTCTACATGGCCAGGCACACAAGAACCTGTTGATCAAAGTTCAACAGCAGCCACTATTCCAGCAGATGAAGCCAGCTTGGATTAGGGGTACAACCCATAAGAACCTTCAGCTCAAAGGGTTGAAAAAGTTGTTAAGGCCCCAGCCATACAAGAACCATCCAATCAAAGTTTGGATGCAGGCAATCTACCTATTCTAGCAGACCTTGTTGTTGCTGATGCTGAAGGCCAATCTATGACAGAGTCAAGCCCACAAGAACCTTTACCTCAAAGTAGTGAAGCAGCTGAAGATATGACTCAAGTCCCACAAGAACCAATCATCCATTTTATGATTGCAGACCAAGACTCAAATGTTGGACAGACAAACTCTGATGAAACTCCATTGGCAATCTCTGATGCTCTTATGGTGCTATCAATCTCTGCACAACCAATGGAGACAACATCCACATCCACAACTCAAGGTACTCAGAGTTTATCTGTTGCAAACTCTGATCTTTTGGTAAACTTTGAGAAACCCATAAACTCTGATGGGGAGAATACAGACTCTGATGAGCCTATTTTTGCTGATGAAGAAGTTCCAAATTTGTCAATCCCCTACACACAAAGGTACAATACAAAGAAGTGGCCAATCAATTCTCATGATGCACATGAAAGACTGAGAATGGAGTATCCTGATTACCTGGTGGTGGAGCAACTTAAAGGAGATATTGAAGCTGCTCTAAATGCTGAAGGAATAAAAAGAGATTTCACTTCTAAGGCAGAAACTTCTCAAGATGTTTTGATAGATTCTCTCAAACAAAAAATTTGGGATAGTTCTTGGAAATACTCAAATGAGGTCATCTATTGGCCACATGTTCATGAGTTGATAAGTAAAGCTGATAAGGAAATACACTCTGAAGAAATGAAGACAATTTTGAAAGCTACTACTATTTTATCCAAAGGTCTTCATAATGAAATTGGTGCAATCAAGGATTCAATCACCAAAAACTCTGCTTCTGTTCAATCTGCTGTTACAGCATCACAACATTCTTTGGAATTAAAACTCAAAACTGTCTCAGCCAAACTAAAGTGGATAATCTTACTACATCTGTTAGTTCTATGCAGGGAATGCTACATACAATAGTTGAAATTCTTATTGTAAAGCAAGGGTATGATGTCAGAAAGGGGGAGAAGGGTTTAGACAAATGCAAGGAGGATGCTGCACAACAACTTGACAAACCTGATGATGAAGATCAAGGGAGTCATAAGGAGGGAAAACAAACTCTGAAGCAGCAAACTCTGATTGGTCAAACTTCAACCACTCAAACTCAAACTCTGATGACAAACTCTGACAAATAGTTAATCTCTGACAAAAAACAATCTCTGATAGAAGCTGATTTGGCACTAGCAAAAAGGCTTGAAGAAGAAGAGAAGCCTGAGAAAATTGAGGAACAAAACTTAAAGGATGCAGAACTGGCAAGGAAGCTATTTGAAGAGGAAAATTCAGGATTAGATCCAGTTGCTGTGGAAGCTGAATTGAAGAAGTCTGGTACTGACAGTGCTCAAGTCCAGAAAAAGAGAAGATATGTAAAGAAAGGTCCAATTCAGAAAAAGGTACCTGTTCAACAGAAGAAACCAGAATCTAAGCCTATTCAAATCAAAACTGTTGAAATTCCCAAGCTAGTTACTCAATCAAAACCAGTTTCAGAAATTCAAACAAGATCATCTGCAAGAATTCAACAAAAAGCTCCAGCTAAGCCAAAGGCTCCTCTCACTATGTCTGGAACAACTTTTCTTCCAGGTGACTCAAGCTTTGATGATGAGGAAGAAGAACATCAACAATCTCTGATAAGGAAGAAAAGATCTGATCTTCTGTGGACAAAGATTCAAATTCTGACTCTCAATGCCAGGCTTGGAAAAGACAAAGGTGGTATTGGTGATTCACATGCTAAAGTCTACGGGGGTGAAGCAAATATCTTCAGAGATCCCTTTTCATTGAAAGATAAACCTGAAGAAGAGTTGTTTCAAGAACATTTGGACAAATTAATCTTTGTTAACATTGTGAAGGATATCTTTGATGGTGCTCAAGCTAAGGAGAAGCTCATTTATTTCTTAGAGGATGGGAGAGTTTTGAAGATTACTCAAGAAGATTTAATTCAAAAAGCATCTAAAGAACTTGAACATGTTTATATCTTCTGAATGATGAAAATGAAGTTGCTTCTAGATGGGTGAAGATTCTTGAAGGAGTGATAGCTGAGAAGAAGAAAAATGAAAGGCTAATGATGTTAAATTCTGAGGAGTATGAGCCTGGATATGTACTTGAAGATGGAACAAGAAGAGCTATGAGAAAATGAGATGCAAGGGTCAGAACGGTGTTAGGGATTCCCACATTAGTCTTAAATCCTGATGGTATGAAAGCCTGTTGCATTTCCATGGATGAAAGAATGAACAGATCATCTATATATGCTCTAAGGGCTGCAATATATCAAATAGATGATTTTTCTGAATAAATGAAGGAATTGAAGGAGAAGCTGGTTGAACTGTTGAAAAGTGCTGAAGAAAAGCTCTTGAATCAATTTCTGAAAGATGATTTCTCCTACAGAAGAATCTGAATCATAAAGGATAAACAAACTCTAATGCATTTGTCTTGGATTTCTGACATCATAAGTGAAATTTATGTTTTAATTCTTAAAGCATAAATTGGGGGAGATTGTTAGGAAGCAAACATTGATGGCTGTCAGAGAATACAAATCAGAGTTTACACTGCTGACGTCATCAGAGTTTAAAGAGCTGTCGGACAGAGTTTACTCTATCAGAGTTTACTCTCACAGAGAATGTTCTATCAGAGAATAACAACCGACAGAGTTTGCAAGACAGAGTTTGTCAGGAAGCAATTTGAATCAGAGTCTGAATAGGATAGTAAGAAGGAATCCTAATGCAAGTCTATTTCCTTATGTGAATAAGCTGTTATATTTCTAATCTGATTTGTAATTGAATTGTAACTGTGTTTATATAAACACAGACATAGGTTAACATCAGACATAGGTTAACATCAGAATATCTTTGCAAATCATAACCTAGCAACTCTTGAGAACAAAGAACTTCTTGAGAGAGTTTTGTAACCTATTCATTATCTTTAATACAAAACAATATTCATCTTTTACATACTTGTGTTCTTAATCGATTTATTAGTACTATTACATTCAACCCCCCTTTGTAATAGATTATTCATCTGGGCAAACATGTACTGAAAGAACAGAGGGAATAAGTTGGATCTAACCAGCAAAGGTGACAGATAAACCCGGCCAAGCAGTCAGCCTGTCCTGAATCATATCAATAAGAGAACCACACTATTTGGAACCTAGAATCTACTGAAACCATGTCTTGTGCTGCCTGTGAAAGATGAACTTGTTAATAAACACATAAGTATAAAGTTCTTTTAAATTTTTATGTGTTTGGATAATTTTACTTATAAGTTCAATAAAATGTTTAGTAAATTATCATTTATAATTTATCAGACTTTTTTGTAAACATTATAAAAAAAGACCTTTTTATTTTAATAGTGTATTTGGTTGATAAATATATTTCTAAATGAAAAATTCAAAATATAAATTTTAACTTATAAATTACTATAAAGTGTTAATCAAATTAAATATTATATTATATTTTATAAATATAAATATATTTTATTTTATTTTATTTGTAAAAATTAATCTAGTAAAGAGTTGGTCAAATTAAACAAAAAAACTAAATGACAAATTTAATAAAATAAAAAGATGTTCAAATGAAGCAGGTGGATATACAAGATCAATATAACCTCATGTGACTCAAAAAAAGTAAGGTCTCGCTAACTTGTTATTTTTCATAATATAAGCTGTAAGTTGGTTCATTAAATGAAAAACCCAAACAACCTATGAAAGTAGATATGAGCTTATTGCCCAGCTAAGCTGCTTAAATGATGCCCCAAACGGGCTCTTAGTAAAATGTAACTCACTCATAAAATAAGTCAGTATGCGCACCACCTACAATTAGTCTAAGAAAAATATCATATGCCAAGGGGACTATCAAATTAAATGTCAAAATGCATTGACAGAAAAAGCCAAGGAGACTATCAAACCAAATGCTAAAACGCATTGACAGAAAAAGCTTCCCAAGCAGCAACCTATATATACCTATTTTGAGTAATTTAGCAAAAAATCTATAATCTGGAAATATAATGTTATGACCTGCTGAGAACGTATATAATATATATGTATATGTTTAATCGGATGATATAGAGGATATGAAATCTGGAATCCAGGAACCTTTTATTGATAAGCAAACATTATGTAACATAGGTGATATTCGAGAGATCACCAGCTCTCCTCACACATACTTTCAATCTAAATTACTTGATACCTGAAACAGGCAGGCTACCCTTCTATATATAGTCTATAATCCACCCAATTCCTGCCCCAAGATTGTAGCTGAAACTTTATTAAGCCAGAGAAATCCTCCTTCCAGATCTGTAATGAAATGGAGAGTGAATTACTCCATAAATCTCTCCTATCCTAATTTAAAACAGATTTGTCCCTAATCAACTCCCACCAATTATTCCCAGAATAATTCCTCATTTCCAGATTTAGAAAATAATTATTATTTCTTACGTCTAACGTAAGTAAACTGAGTAGGGGGCCTAACATTACCCGCCACCCAAACTCGAACCTTGTCCTCAAGGTTGAATTGAGGAAATTGTGCTGAGATGACTTCAAATTGTTCCCAGGAATCTTCAAAAACTGGCAATCCCTTCCATCGAATAAGAACTTCTGTACCTGTCTGTCCGGCCTGAGCGGATGAACGAACACTACGCACTTCTAATGGCTCTACCAGTAACTCCATATCAGAAGAAAGGTTACCAGGGATAGTTGGAAAAGATGTGTGTTTGCCGACTGCTTTCTTCAGCTGGGAGACATGAAAAATATCATGAATCTTGGACGTTGAAGGTAACTTGAGTCGGTAAGCCACCTGACCAATTTGCTGAAGTATCTCAAATTCTTGAATAACTGGTATAGGAAATTTGTCTGGTACAGTAGCTTGATTTAGGGCCCGATAATCCACGCAGAAACGCCAACTACCATCTTTCTTTCGAACCAGCAAAACCGGACTTGAAAAAGGACTTACACTTGGCTGAATGATACCAGCAGCCAACATTTCAGCCACCAAGCGTTCTATCTCATCTTTGTGAATCTGTGGATATCGATAAGGACGAACTGAGATGGGTGCCGTGCCATCTTTAAGAACAATAGCATGATCCCTTTTTCTGCTTGGAGGTAGGCCTAAAGGCATCTCAAAAATATCGTTGAACTCCTTTATTAGACTAGAAACTGCGGTAGAAATTGGGGTTGATGGAATAGAGACCTTGTCAGTTGCATCTTTATGAGTAATTTGCCCCAGTTCTAAGAGAAAACCTTGTCCACCATGTTGCACGGTCCGCACCATAGCACGCGGTGAAACTTGAGCTTTACATAAGGCAGGATCACCACGCAATTGTACTCGCACACCACCAATCGAGAATTTCATAGTTGAAGTAGCCCAATTCATGTACGATTCACCCAAGGATGCCAGCCACTGGTACCCTAATATCACCTCTGAATTTCCTAGCTGAAGTGGGAAAAAATCAGCATAAACATCAAATTCAGGAAGATGTAAACATACTTGCCGACATATTCCAGCAGACTTGATTTCATCTCCAGTCCCCAAAGAGACTCCAAAGTCTTTAGTATGCGATAAAGGTAACTCTAATTCAGTCACCAATGATGAAGAAATAAAATTATGTGAGGCTCCAGAATCAATGAGAACAATAACTTCTCGCTCACTAATCCGACCACGAACTTTCATGGTGTAAGGAGCAGAAAGTCCTACCAACGAAGAGAGTGAAAGCTCCATAGTTGAAGGGTCAATCTCAGTAGCTAAAACCGTCGTGTTAACTTCTTCTTCATGCTCTTGGGATTCGTTAACAACCAGTTCATCTTCATTTACCCATAGAACCTGTAATTCCCTGTTCTTGCAGCGATGTCCGGGCCCAAATTTTTCATCACAGCGAAAGCAAAGACCTTTTTCTCTCTTGTCTTGCATTTCTGCTTCAGTTAAACGTCTAAACTTTGAATTAGTTATTGTCTTGGCAGAAGGAGGGACGGATGTAGTGGAGGGAGGTCCAACGGAAGATGGTCGAACAACATTTCGAGAAAAATTAGTTCCTATTGGACTAGAAGTTTTCTGGATAGCCTGTCCTTTAGAAAGAATTGATCCACCTTGGAATTGTCGTATGGCTGCATTTTTATCCTCAATTTGTTGGGCAGTGCGCATCATCTTGGACAACCCCAGGGGCTCCATTAGTCTCAATTCTGCCCTTATATCAGGTTGAAGCCCTTTTCTGAAAACGCTTTCCAACACCGACTCTGGTAATTCTTTTAAAGGGGCAGAAAGTACCTCAAATTGGCGACGATATTCCCGTACGGTTGTGCTTTGTTGAAGAGAGAATNGTCGAACAACATTTCGAGAAAAATTAGTTCCTATTGGACTAGAAGTTTTCTGGATAGCCTGTCCTTTAGAAAGAATTGATCCACCTTGGAATTGTCGTATGGCTGCATTTTTATCCTCAATTTGTTGGGCAGTGCGCATCATCTTGGACAACCCCAGGGGCTCCATTAGTCTCAATTCTGCCCTTATATCAGGTTGAAGCCCTTTTCTGAAAACGCTTTCCAACACCGACTCTGGTAATTCTTTTAAAGGGGCAGAAAGTACCTCAAATTGGCGACGATATTCTCGTACGGTTGTGGTTTGTTGAAGAGAGAACAGTTGGTCGTGAAGAGTACCCACTTGTGTAAGTTGGAACCGCTCCAACAATTGTAATTTGAATTCCTCCCAGCTGCGAAAAGGACGACGACCTTCCTCATAATAGTACCAAGATAAGGCATCACCTTCTAAACACACCACTGCAGATCGGAGCTTCTCTGCAGATGACATGTTATTAAGCTCAAAATATCGTTCTGCACGAAACAGCCAACCTTCGGGATCCTCTCCTGCAAATACCGGCAATTCTAGTCGTCGTGGTAATGATTCCAGCATAGATCCTGATTGATTTTGATGTTGCTGCGAATTCTCAATAGCAGGCGTAGACCGTGCGGTAGTCTCAGGACTATAGTTGTCTATTTTTGTAAGTATGGCAACCATACTTTCTTTGAGGGAAGGAATGTCATTTAGAAGTTTTTCCATATCCCACTTCTAAAATTCTGCTTGCATTGCTTCAATTCTTTTCTCCAACGCGCCGACTCGATTTTCAACTTGTTTCGCACCTGCCATTGCCCCAAGATCGGAGGAGCTCTGATGCCAATGTTATGACCTGCGGAGAATGCATATAATATATATGTATATGTTTAATCGGATGATATAGAGGATATGAAATCTGGAATCCAGGAACCTTTTATTGATAAGCAAACATTATGTAACATAGGTGATATTCGAGAGATCACCAGCTCTCCTCACACATACTTTCAATCTAAATTACTTGATACCTTAAACAGGCAGGCTACCCTTCTATATATAGTCTATAATCCACCCGATCCCTGCCCCAAGATTGTAGCTGNAGAGGATATGAAATCTGGAATCCAGGAACCTTTTATTGATAAGCAAACATTATGTAACATAGGTGATATTCGAGAGATCACCAGCTCTCCTCACACATACTTTCAATCTAAATTACTTGATACCTTAAACAGGCAGGCTACCCTTCTATATATAGTCTATAATCCACCCAATCCCTGCCCCAAGATTGTAGCTGAAACTTTATTAAGCCAGAGAAATCCTCCTTCCAGATCTGTAATGAAATGGAGAGTGAATTACTCCATAAATCTCTCCTACCCTAATTTAAAACATATTTGTCCCTAATCAGCTCCCACCAATTATTCCCAGAATAATTCCTCATTTCCAGATTTAGAAAATAATTATTATTTCTTACGTCTAACGTAAGTAAACTGAGTAGGGGGCCTAACATATAAGTTGGCCAAGAAGTAACGAAGGTGGTAAGAAAATAGGATAGCACATGAAGCCAACATATGAATGCTTAAAAAATAACTTGATGGTATCAAACAAGTAACATCACTTTATGGATAAATCAATAATTATAACTGGATTTCATAAGCTAGTGTCCAACAGACTAAATGTAAAATCAAAGTACCTGTAATTCTACTTGTCCGATAGTTTGACCTTTAAGCCCTCGCATTGAACTGAGGAATCTTAATACACACTGGTTCGGGCTCTGAAACTGAAACAAGGGATCCTGTGTATTTAAGGTCTGCGCTAGGCTTCTTTGCTGGAAGTCAGAAACACTTTCCCTCTCTCATAATATGTCATACAACATGTCTACAGAACTACTTTTTCTTCTTCCATATATTAGTTCACCACTATTTCCCATGTCTCTTGCTCCACCCTCAGCAGCAATCCTCAGAAGCTACATATAGTACAGAAAACATGCAACCAAAGGTTGGAATTTTAAGAGAGAGAAAAACTCAAACAGCGGGTGTTTATATAAAACATTAATCAACTAAATTTTAACAGGTTCAACTTTTCAAAGATGATATCGGGTTGAAATTTGAGGTCTAACGAATAGATATACAACAATCAACAATTAAATTCACACCAGGATCATATATGAAGTCCCGGTTTATATTACGCTAAAACTAACAAAGAGGAAGCATTGATGGAAATAAATAATTAGGAAGGGGAGTAGGGGACTATAAACTTTTAGTCAGATATATTTTAAATAAACAAAAGTAATATGCAAATAATATATGCTAATATGATATGCTAGTGTCATAAAAACTAACCTGATGAAATGGGAGTAGACTTTGATCACTTTATCAACTCGTCTTCATAAAGATAGGCCAATTTCAGCCTCACTGTCTTAGTCCATCTGGAACTGATAAGTGATATCAACATCAATGAACTTTGACCGTTATGGAAATAAATCACGTGCACATGGCGCCCATCGAATCCCTGTAACTGAGCATTTAACCATTATACCAACCATGCCATGCCTCTATCAATAAAGCCAAGATGGCTTCTTGAATCAAAATAACCACAACAGGAATTGCCAAATAACGTTAAGCGATGTGATTCCCAATAACATATCAATTTAACCACAATTTGAGCTTTTAGGGATTATGTCAACCACACTGCGCGCCATTATCAATAGTGTCAAGATGACTTCTTGAATCGTAATAAGCAATAGAGTTAATCAAATACCAATATATTTAGGGCAATTTGATTTCCAAATGCATATTTATAAATCATATAAATTATGTATCTTGATTCTTCAGACTCAGAATTCTATTCTATAATTCAGTACAAGGGCCTATAGCCTGCATCCTTCATATTTATACCTAATTCTTCTAGCGATGCATATATTTTATCAGATTGAGGGTGCTTTTGATCTCTAGAAACAAAATAGTTTATGTAACCTGCAACATCAATCCAGCTGCAGCCAACCTCCTTACTCAAACCCTTTTCCTGCATCCCTTCTCTAACTATATTAACAGACTCCCAGTTTCCTTCTTCTGCATACATATTGGAGAGCAGAACATGATAACCTGACATATTATTAATTTTCTCCATTTCATAAAACTTTTTGGCAACAATTTTACCTAGTTGAAATTCTCCATGAGTTCTGCAAGCTGCAAGCAGAGATCCCCAGATTCCTAAAACATTACCTTCTTCACCCAAATTTGTGACAAACTTGTAGGCTTCAACTAGTCTACCTACTCTCCCTAACATGTCTGTGATGCAACAGTAGTGTTCCGATGATGGACGAATACCATACTCCTTTTCCATTGACTCAAATATTCGAAGACCTTCATCAACCAATCCGGTATAACTGCAGGCAGACAATACTGCAACCATGGTTATCGGATCAGGACTTATGTCACATTCCCTCATAGAGTAAAATAAAGTTAGAGCTTTCTCACCCAATCCATGTTGACCATAACCTAAGATCATGTTTGTGTATGTAACAGAATTTCTTTCAGGAGAACTAGCAAAGACATGTTCAGCATAGTAGATTGATCCTAGTTTAGAATACATGTCTACTAAAGCAGAGTCCACAAAAACATTGTAGTTTAAGCAGTTGCGTATGGCATATGCATGTAATTGCTTACCTAGAGCCAAACTTCCTAAAGGATTGCAGACAGGGAGAATCGATGCTAAGGTCACTGAATTTGGAGCAACAGTTTGATCAAGCATCTGCCTAAAAACAATGAAAGCCTGCTCAATCAGTCCATTTTGAGTGTTCCCAGCAATCATAGTGTTCCACGTGGCTAGATCTCTATCATGTTTGCAGCTTGTTTCAAAGATTGCTCTTGCAGCTTCAACTAATCCGGATTTAGAATACATGTCAATGAGATAACTTTCCATTCCTTCGAATTGAATCTCATGCCTAAGAAGATACCCATGAGTTTGTTTACCAGCTTCTTGGTTTCTTAAATTTGATGCTGCTGAAAGCAAAGAAGTTATGGTTACATAATCAATCACAAACCCTTGCTTCTGCATCTCATGAACAAGCATCAATCCTTCCTCGTCCAAACCATTCTGCACCAAACTAGATATCATAGTATTCCAAGAAACATTGTCTCTTTCACGCATAATACTGAATATCTTAAAGGATGTCTCAACAGAATTGCACCTCGAGTACATTACAACAATTGCATTTAATATCATAGTGGATAAATCTGATAAATTCTTCATGGAATATGCATGTAACCTTTTAGCAAAATTCAGCTGCTGCAACTGGGAGGCTGCAGTCAGGGATGAGAGGAACGACACATCATCTACCAGAACAACATTATGCTTCTCTGACTTCACAGCAGCTTCCATAAAAAGCCCAAGTGCTTCAACTGGACGGTTATTCTGAACATACCCACTAATCATAGTGTTCCAAACCTCGGTATTCCTCTCCAAACACTGATCAAAAACCTTCCTAGCAGAATCTAGTTCACCAAGCTCAGAATAAACAAAAACCGCAGAACTGATTGCAAACATATCATTAACATACTCGCTACCCATTTTAATAAGCATTCCATAAAGAACATTAGCCTCACAAACATCCCTTATAGCTGGAAACACATTTACAAAACTTACCACCGTAGGCTTCAATCCCGTTTTAATCAACATAACAAAATGCCTCTTTGCTTCCAAAAACCTCTCCTTTTTAACATACCACGAAAAAATAATATTCCACGCAACCACATTCTGTTTTTTACGAATCGTATCAAACACATTACACACCAAAGAATCATACCTAGAACTACCATAAGAACTACAACAAGTTACATACATATTTAACAAAGAATTACAAACAATCCTACTAGGTGGGTACACACAACGAGACCGTAAAATATGACAATGCACAGCTCTACCAATCCGAAGCTGTCGAGTTTCAGCACAAGCTTTAAGCGTAGAAGAATACGTATAAGGATCAGGCAATGAAGTCGAACAATTCAGCATTCGGGCATATAACAGTAAAGCCTGATCAGACATATTATTACACATAAACCCAATAATTATTGTGTTCCAAAGAACAGTAGTTGGGCGGGGAATTTTATCAAACAGTTGGTGTGCGACATGGGGTTGGCCTTCTCTGCATAATTGGCTGAGGCGATATCGAATTGTTTTGGTTTGTGATGGAGTTTGGGTGGTGTTTGGGGTTGGTTGTAAAGAATTTTTGTGAGTATGGGGGGTGTTAGAGTTGGTTGTGATTGAAAATGGAACAGGAAGAGACGAAGATGATGACATTTTATTCAAGTGATCAGTTCAAGTTTGTGGTAGCATGTGGATAGAGAGTTTCAAACAGGGAAATTTAACTCAATGTGACACCAGAGAGGCACAGATTATCCAATTTATAATTTATAATATACTGTATTTTTTTATTAATTTAATTATTTATTTTAAAATTATTAATAATTTTAGATTTTTAAGAGCTTTTAATATATTATGATTATAATAATTTTTATCATGTTTAAATTATATTTTCATATAATAAAAAATATTTAAAATAAATTTGTGCGATAATTAAAAAAATTATTAAAAATTAATTATATATAATATATTTACTATTATTATTGCTATTATAATTATTATTATATAAAACTTAATACATATATGTATCTACACTCAATTTTAATATATTGTTGAGAATTTATATCTCAAATTTATACTAATATTTTTGAAGTTACAAATATTATATTTAAATAAATTATTAGGGAGTAACGAACGCTATTATAATATTTAGATAAAGGATATAAATGATATAATTATAATCGAATTTATAATATTTTGTATTCTATTTGATCGAGTCAGGTTTTTAATTATAATATATTTTTTTATTAACTCTCGATTAACTGAAATTTTTTGGTTAATCTAAATTTTTTAATATTATATTTAAATTTATATTTTATCTTTTTTTATTAAATGATTTATAATATAATTTGTTGAAATATAATCTTTTTACAAATATTAATTTTATCATACTCAACCTTATTAAATTATTTCAAATTATAACTCATTAATTAGATTTTGTAATTATTATGATATTATTATTATTATTATTATTTTATCTATATTAAATATTTTATAAATATAACTATGAATGCATTTGTATAACCCATATATATTATAAATTAGTAATATGATATGTTTGCCCAGATGATAATATATTATAGAAAGGGAGTTGAATATAATAGTATCAAGTCAATCGATTATAAACACAAGTATAAAAGATAAACAACTTTCTATTAATAATAAACTGTGTACAAAACTCTCTCAAGAAATTCACTGTTCTTAGGAGTTACAAGGTTATGAAAGATATATCTTGAATGTTACTTTAATGTTAACCTATATCTGTGTTTATATAGACACAGTTACAAATTCTTATTACAAAATAGATAATGAAAAGAATAACTTTAATAAGGTAATTTAGACTTGCATTTGAATTCCTTCTACATTATCCAAATCAAACTCTGATTTGTATGTTTCTTTCTTAAACTCTAATTTGTAAACTCTGTCGGTTGTCATTCTCTGATTGAGCATTCTCTGTTAGAGTAAACTCTGATTGAGTATTCTCTGATAGAGTAAACTCTGACCGACAGCTTCCTATTCTCTGATGATGTCAACAATCATAAACTTTGTTCTGTTATTCTCTGACAGCATCAATATTTATTTTATAACAATCTCCCCCAATTTATGCTTTATTAAGTAAAACATAAATTTCACTTATGATGTCAGAAATATGAAGACAAATGCATCAGAGTTTAAATCTTTCTTTTTGTCTTAGATCCTTCTGTAAGAAAAGTCTTCTTTTAGCAAATTATCCAACAACTTCTTCTCAGCATTCTTCAGCAATTCAACTAACTTTTCTTTGAATTCTTTCATTTGATCAGAAGAGTCATCAATTTGGAATATAGCATCTCTTAAATTGTATTTTGATGATCTCTCCATCCTTTCATCTAAAGGAATGCAACATGCCTTCTTTCCATCAGAATTTAAAATAAGTGTAGGAATGCCTAACATCATCCTGACCTTTGCATCTCCTTTTGTCATGGCTTTTTCAGAATCATCTTCAAGTACATACCCTGATTTGTATTCCTCAGAGTTTATCATCAGTAATCTTTCACTCTTTTTCTTCTCATTTATCACACCTTCAAGAATTTTTACCCATCTGGAAGTGACTTCATTTTCATCATTAAGAAGATAAAGAACATGTTCAAATTCTTTGGATGCCTTATGAATCATATCTTCTTCAGTAATTTTCAACACTCTTCCATTATCCAAGAAATATAACAGCTTTTCCTTTGCTTGGGCACCATCAAAGATATCATTCACTATGTTCACAGATATTAACTTGTCCAGATCTTCTTGATTTAAATCTTTCTCAGGCTTGTCTTTCAATGAGAAGGGATCTTTGAAAATATTGGCTTCACCCCTATAGACTTTGGCTTGAGAATCACCAATACCACTTTGTTTTTACCAAGTCTGGCATTGAGAGTCAGAGTTTGAGTTTTGGTCCACAGAAGATCAGGATTTTTCTTTCTGATCAGAGTTTGTTGATCTTCCTCTTCATCTTCAAAACTTGATCCACCTGGGAGAAATGTGGTTCATGACATAGTGATAGGAGTTTTTGGTTTTGCTGGAGCTTTTTGCTGGATTCTTGAAGTTGACCTTGTTTGGATTTCAGGAGTTGGATTTGTCTTTTCTTCAACAGTTTTGGCTTGGACAAGTTTAGATGCAATTTCCTTTTATTGAGCAAGTGCCTTCCTTTGTGTTGGAGCTTTATTCACATACTTTCTTTTCTTCTGGACTTGAGCATTGTCAGTACCATATTTCTTCAATTCTTCTTCAACAACAACTGGATCCATTCCTGGATTTTCTTCTTCAAAAAGTTTTCTTGTCAGTTCTGCATCTTTTAGATTTTGCTCTTCAATCTTCTCAGACTTCTCTTCTTTTTCAAGCCTTTTTGCCAATTCCAAGTCTGCATCTATCAGAGTTTATCTCATAGTTTGTTGTCATCAGAGTTTGAGAGGTTGTCAGAGTTTGTCCAATCAGAGTTTGCTGCTTTAGAGTTTGTTTCTCATCCTTATGACTCCCTTGATCTTCATCATCATGTTTGTCATCTTTTTGTACATCATCCTCCTTGCATTTATCTGTAGACACCTTCTCCCCCTTGCTGACATCATTGCCTTTTTTACTGTGAAAATCTCAATAATTGTATGAAGCATGTTCTGCATAGAATTGACAGTAGTGGAAAGATTATCAACCTTGACTTCTAAAGCATCCTATTTTATTGAGACATTCTTGAGCTTTAATTCCAGAGCATGTTGAGATGTTGAGAAGATCTTCATTGGATGGTTCTATTTTTGAACTTAAATCTCTTTTGACACCTTCTTTATCCAAGGCAACTTCAATTTCACCTTTAAGCTTTTCAACTACCATGTAATCAGGATAATTCATCCTTAGTCTTTCATGTGCATCAAAAGAATCAACATGCCATTTTTTTGTGTTTCTCTGAGTATATGGAATAGACAGATCTGTAACTTCTTCATCCAAGAATATTGGCTCATCAGAGTCTGTGTCCTCCCCATCAGAGTTTATAGCTTTATCAGAGATTGGTAAATCAAAGTTTGTGGTGACTGATAAACTCTAAATACCTGCGAAAGTAATAGAACATCCTAAATCACTCTTTTCTTTTAAAGTAATCTCATTACTTCTCACATCACAAATATCATAACTTTTAATAGTTAGATTTTTCTCACTAGAAGTAACTAACTTCTTCTCAATTCTATCTCTCCTTTTGCTAGATCCATTGTATGCCTCTCAATATTAATTCTGTTTTTCACACATTTTATCTCAGACTTAATAGAAAGGCTCAACACACAATGTCCTACATAAATAAGAGGTGGTTGAGAAAGGATATTTGTAGTCACATGAATAGGGTACCCTTTTCAGAACTATCCATGGTCATCCCAACATTTAAAATATGAAAGGTAAAATATGAACTTATACTATCAGAGAATGCAAATTCTGAAAAAAAGTCAGAGTTTATACTTTGAGTGTTTGTTAATGTGGATAGTGTCTCCATTGGCTGTGCAGAAAGTGGTTGCACCATGATAACATCAAAGATTGCCAATGGATTGGTCTCAGAGTTTGTCTCATCAGTATCAACAACAGCAGAATCTTCATTTAAAGTAGTAGTGCCTGCATCCAAACTTTGATTGGATGGTTCTTGTGGGGCAGTGGCCTTAACAACTACTTCAACCTTTTGAGTTGACGGTTCTTGTGGGTTGTACCCCTGATTCCTGTTGGCTTCATCTGCTCCTTCTTGAATGGCTGCTGTTGAACTTTGATCAACAGGTTCTTGTGGGCCTGGCCATGAAATGACTGCTACCTCACTTTGAGAGGCAGGTTCTTATGAGTCTTGGCCAAAAGAAACTTGTTTCTTCTTTTTCCTTGTGAATTTCTTTGTACTATGAGAGGCTATAGTTTATTTTAATTTCTTTGCTTCTATCTCCTTTCTTACCTCTTCTGCCAGTTCCCTCACTCTTTCATATGATATCTCATTGATAATTTGTTTGGGAGATTGAACAGGAGAATCAGAGATTGTCACTGGAACAGCTTCACTTGCAGCATCAATATTATCCAAGGTGATTACAGGACTGGTAAAAGGATTAACATGAAGAGAATTACCATCCATTTCAGCCAATTCATCATTTTCTTCTCTATTGGAATTTTCATCATCACCGTCTTCCTCAATTCCACCGATGTTACTGTTTATTTGGCCAGGCAATGCAGATTCACCAGACTTCATAACAATATCAAATTTTAGTACTTGTGGTTGAGCAGAGTTTGGCTGATCAGAGATTAGGACATCAGAGTTTAAGATTTCATCAGTGTTTAACACTTTGTTTGAGTTTATTGCTTCATCAGAGTTTATGCTTTCAGTGTTTAGCCCTTCAGTGATTACAGCCTTAATCAATCTTTTCTTTTTCTTTTTGATCTCTGCCATTGGATTTACAAAAAAATGGCTTCATAAAAGGTGCAGGAGGAATCTCAGAAGCCTTCTTAACAACCTTCTTCACAGGAAAGACCAAACCTTCATTGCTATCAACAGAATCAGTATTTTTCATCTTTCAATTTCCTCTTCTTTGGAGAAGATTCCTTCACTGATTTTCCTTTTCTTTTGTTTCTTGGCCCTTGTTGAGAGGTTTTTTGTTACAACTACAGTCTTTCGGGAGACTATAGAGGTTGACAATTGTGTTTGTTGGTTAGTGTTTGGTGGGTGACTTGGGTTATAATCAGAAGGTGCTAAACTCTGATCCATAGCCACTGTCAAAAAATCCATCCCATACATGGTAGACATTCTCTGATATAAAAGAAGTCTGACCCATGTGGGATAAAAGAGTTGAGATAGTTTACCTTCCCCTTTCTTTGCATCTTTCCTAGCTAAATCAGTAAAAATTCTCTTGTTCATGCTAAAACTAGCTAAACTCTAATCATTGTCAAAACTAACCTCAGGCAATAAATGGCTAAAAATCAATTATAAAAATCTAGCAAAATAAATAGTATGTGCATCATCATCTATTTTACTAAATAATTGCCTAATAATCAAGCATGGAAAATTCAAATTCAAATTGTGGGTTAGAGAATACCCAATTTGCTGAGATAATTGAGGAATTGCATCGAAGTTGGTGCATTTTGCGGTGAAGGCCCTCGTGATACAATCAAAGAAGAAACTTCATTCTCTTCTTAGATTTGGCCTTGTCAAACTCTCCAATTTAGATAGGCTTCCTCCACAGCCTATTATTCTAAATAACTCCTTAATCTGTTAATCATTAACCAAATCATCAAACACAGCTACTTCAGGAAGATGAAGAGCTGTTCGAACCACAACATGTATTATTGAATGTTTCCCATTGCATTGAAAAGTGATTACTGGTTCTTCATTATCACCAGCATTATTGAACTTGGCTGTTGACCATATTCTGATCAGAGACTGTGCAGAAAAGTTCATGGGTTCCTGTAGAGCAAACCCAATATAGCTGTTCTGCAAGAAATCTTGAATAACATGATAATCTTGAGGTGCTTCAGTTTTTGATAAGAAAGAGATGTAATATGTTGCAGCAAAAGTATATTTTTGGAATGAAAGACCTTTTGATGCCATTGAAATACAGGGATTAACAGGTATGAGAAATTAGGGTTTTAAAGAAAACGAGAGAGAAGACAAGGTGCAGATAGTAAAAATATGAAATAAACTATTCCCTCTCAATTGCATATAGTATATAGTGGGACACGTGGCATGAAATTATTAGAAGAGTAATGAGTAGTGTAATTCTCAAAATACAGCAAGTGTGTGTGTATCTGTGTATAGATATGAATCGATTTTTGTGGAAAACATGTGCCTTATGATTAGTACAATCAGAGAATAATAATTATGATGTCACAAAATGAAATAAGATGTCATAAATAAAATCTCAGTGTTTAGCATGTAATCGGAGTTTAGAGCAATCAGAGTTTAACTTATGAAATATAGATCAGAGTTTACATTGACTGTCAGAGTTTACCATATACTCTGACAGAGTTTACCATAAACACTGATAGCTTGTGATCAAAGATTAGATGTTCCAATGATCAGAGTTTACTCCATTTTCCATCAGAGTTTACCACATACTCTGACAAAGTTTGTCATATACTCTGATTATCTGCTACTTGCCATCTGGAGTTGAGCCACTTGTCACCATTCCTAATTCAGAAACCAATCTTGTAAATATTGCTTCACACAGGGGCTTGGTGAATATGTCTGTTAACTGTTGATCTGAGGGAACAAAATGCATTTCAATTGTTCCATCCATGACATGTTCCCTTATGAAGTGATATCTGATACTGATGTGCTTTGTTAGAGAATATTGAACTGGATTTCATGTCATTACAATAACACTTTGATTATCACAATAAATAAAAAAATTTGAAAATTTCAAACCATAATCTAATAGTTGATTTTTTATCCACAAGATTTGTGCACAACAGCTTCCTGCAACTATATATTCAGCATCTGCTGTTGATGTTGAGATATATTTCTGTTTCTTACTGAACCATGATACAATTCTTCCTCCTAAAAATTGACAACTGCCACTTGTGCTTTTCATATCAATCTTACATCCTGCAAAGTCAGCATCTGAATAGCCTATTAATTTAAAGTCAGAATCTCTAGGATACCATAAGCCAAGATTGATAGTGCCCTTGAGATATCTAAAAATTCTCTTAACAACAATCAAATGAGGTTCCCTTGGATTTGCCTAAAATCTAGCACATAGACATATTACAAATATGATGTATGGTCTACTTGCAGTCAAATAGAGAAGTGATCCAATCATGCCTCTGTATATTGTAATATTTACAGGCTCTTTAGTGTCTTGATCATGCTTGGTTGCAGTAGCCATTGGAGTTGTTGCAGATGTAGAGTCTTGCATTTGAAATTTAGTTAGTAGATTCTGTGTATATTTAGATTGATTTATGAAAATACCTTCCTTAGTCTGTTGCACTTGTAACCCTAGAAAATAACTCAATTCTCCCATCATGCTTATTTGATACCTAGACTGCATTAGCTTTGAAAATCTTTTACAGAGTTTCTCATTAGTGGAACCAAATATAATATCATCAACATATATTTGAACCAATAATAAATCCTTACATTGAGTTCTATAAAATAAGTTTTTATCAATTGTACCTCTTGTAAAATCACTTTCAAGTAAAAATTGAGCCAGAGTTTTATACCAGGCTCTTGGTACTTGCTTGAGTCCATATAAGGCTTTATCCAGTTTGTAGACATGATTAGGATATTTTGGATTGACAAAGCCAGGTGGTTGTTCAACATAAACTTCTTCTTCAAGTTCTCCATTTAAAAATACACTTTTAACATACATTTGGTAAACCTTGAATTTCTTGTGTGCAGTATAAGCAAGAAAGATTCTGATTACTTCAAGTCTTGCTACAGGTGCAAAAGTTTCATCATAATCAATACCTTCCTGTTGAGAGTAACCTTTGGCAACTAGTCTTGCTTTGTTCCTTGTAATAATTTCATCAGAGTCTGTCTTGTTTCTAAAAACCCACTTTTTGCCAACAATTGATCTATTCAAACTCATTTCTCTCAAACTCATTTAATTCTTCTTGTATTGTAGTAACCCAATCTGCATCTTTCAAAGCATCTTCAACCTTCTTTGGTTTTGTCTGAGAAAGAAAACTATGAAATATACATTATTTCTTAGTAGCTTTTCTTGTTTGTACTCCACTTTCTAGATCACCAATAATCAAGTCAGGTGTGTGATCTTTGGTCCATTTTCTTGGATGAGGAAAATTTCTTGAACTAGATGCTCCCCCATGATTTGTGCCTTCATAGAATGATTCTTCTGTAAATGCTGATCATCCCCTTGAAGTTGTGCTTCCATCAATGTTTGATGTCTCAGAGTTTATGTACTCAGAGTTTAAATGATCAGAGTTTGAGTGATCAGAATTTGTGGTTTCAGAGTTTGATTGATCAGAGTTTAGGGTTTCAGAGTTTGTGTTGGTCAGAGTTTGGTCAGACTCTGATATTTCAATGACTGTGGTTTGTTCTCTAATATCAGTAATTGATTGATGTTGCTTCCCCTCAATATGTGCCGAATCTTCAATTTCTATTTCAATCATTTCTGAATTAGAGTTTAAGAGATCATAGTTTAACTCACCAAAGTTTGGTTCAATAGTGTTTAACTAATAAGAGTTTAGCTCAACAGAGTTTGTGTTCTGCAATTCATTCTCAAATCTTAGAGTTTCTTTAGCATCTTCATCATGTAATCCAACTATTTTTCCTTCATAAATAGAGATATTAATTGATTCCATGACTGCCCTTATCCTTAAATTAAACACTTTGAATGCCCTTGAAGAGGTTTTAGAAGATGTAGCATAACCAACAAAAATTCCTTCATCTGCTTTGAGTTCAAATTTCTTCAATTGTTCAGGATGTTTTTTGAGAATAAAACACCTGCTTCCAAAGATGTGAAAGTATTTAACATTTGGCTTTCTTCCCTTCAATGTTTCATATGGAGTCACTTCATGTTTGTTTATCAAAGTGCAATTCTGAGTAATGCATGCAATATTCATAGCTTCTGCCCAAAAATAAGTAGGTAGCTTTGCTCCTTCTGGCATTGTTCTGGCAGCTTCAATTAGAGTTTTGTTCTTTCTCTCAACTACACCATTTTGTTGAGGTGTGCAGGTGCTGAGAATTGTTGAATAATTCATTTTGTTGAGCAGAATTCCTCTATTGCAGAGTTCTTAAATTTTGTTCCATTGTCACTCCTTAAATTCTTTACCTTGTTTGGTGATCCATTTTTAATCATTGTAATATGATCAAAAATTATCTCTGCAGTTTCATCATTTTTATGCAAAAAGTAAACCCAGGTAAATCTAGTGTAATCATCAACTATCATTAGAATATATTTCTTCTTTCCAATGGACATAATGTTGACAGGACCAAATAAATCAAGATGCAATAGATGAAAAGGTTGATCAATAGAATTTTCAATTTTGCTCTTGAAAGATGTCTTCTTTTGTTTGGCCTTTTGACATGAATCACATAGTACATCAGGATGAAATTGAACTTTTGGAAGACCACTAACTAGATCCTTTTTCATCAATTCATTTATGTTTATAAAGTTCAAGTGACACAGCTTTTTGTGCCAATTCCAGCTTTCCAAAGATGATGCCTTTTCAAGTAAACAAGTTAAAGGCCCATCAGAGTTTACATCTAAGCTAGTTTCAAATAAGTTGTATCTGTGACCAAAAAGAACTACTTTTCCATCCTTCTTGATTTTCACTTCACAATGAGTTCCATGAAATTCCACAGAATAACATATGTCTTCCATTTGACTCACACTTAACAGATTGTGCTTGAGTCCTTCAACCAGAGCTACATTTTCAATGTTGATCCATGAATGTCATTCAACTTTTTGCTAGCTTTACTTGACATGTTCCATTTGTCAATGATTTTTAGTTCTTCTTCTAACTATTCTTTCAAACTTTCTATCTTCTTTTTACACTAAACTAATTCATTTCTAGCATCAATGTTCTTTACCTTGAGTCTGTCCATTTGCACTAGTTCACTCTCTAAGTATATATTCCTTTCAGTTAGAGATTTCATGGAGTTTTTGAGTTTAGTTTTTTCTTTGTTTAAGTACTTAACGTGACATGCAAGTTATACAATTCATTAGACATTTCAGTAATTATAGTATTGCATTCATCTTTGGATAACTCAGATAGATTTGTAGAGATTACCTTATTGCTAGATGAACTAGCTTCCTGATCATCATGATTAGCCATAAGTGCAAAATTGATGAATTCCTCATCTTCATAATCATCATCAACAGCCCAGTCCTTTTCTTCTGTCATAAAAGCCTTTTCTTTTTGTTTTAGCAAATCAAAGTACTTTTTCTTGTAGTCAATACCATCACTGAACTTTGATTTCTTCTCCATTTTTTGTCCTTCTACATTAATTAGAAAAGTAACCAGTCAATCCACAGTTAAAGCATTTAAAGTGAGTTCTGTCAATAAAATTTTTATTTTGTTGACTTTCCTTTCTAAACTGGGATCCAGGCCTTTGCATTGGATTTCTTTTGAATATACATTTTGAGAATTTCCTTGATAGAAAAGCTAGATGCTCATCTATTTCATCAATATCTTCATTGGTATATGAATCATCATCCTCTACTAATTCTTTCCTTTTATTAGTTGAAGATTCATCATGCTTGTATCCACTTACAGCTTTTCCACGAGTCACCTTCCTTCCATCTTCAACAGCAACATCTTCACAAGACTCTGCAACTTGCTTGTCCTTTACCACCAAGACAACAAACTTGTCCTTTCTCTGACTTTTCTCAATCTCTTCATCTTGTTATAGTTCCAACTCATAGGTTTACATAATTCCATACAACTTATCAATAGTGTATTCTTTGAAGTCAATAGCATATACTATTCCACATAGTTTTAGCTCATTTAAAAGTTTTTGAAACCTACTATATGTGTCATTAGTTTCTTATCCACTCTTAAAGTGAAAGGCCTCATATTTCTGAATCAAGAGTTGCATCTTGTTCTTCCTTACTTGCTCAGTATCTTCACATAGAGTTTGAAGAGTATCTCAGACTTCTTTAGAGGTTGTGTAGTTGATAACATTGTCAAACATATCATTGTCAAGACCATTAAACAAAATGTTCATAGCCTTCTTGTCCTTGTGCACTTTCTTTTCATCATCATCTGTGTATTCAGTTACAGGCTTTGGAATAAGTTTGTCTGGTGCTTGAGTACCATCTGCATTCACACTTGTAACTATTTTCATAGGTACATGTGGACCTTTCTCTATGCAGTGAATATAGGAGGGGTCAATGGATAGCATATGCAAGTACATTTTTACTTTCCAGGGAAAATACTCTTCTTTTTCAAGAGATAGAATCTTCACTCCTGTGTCTTTTTGACCCATTGTTGAAGTACTTAGATCTTAACTTTCTCTATATTGAAAGCTAGGCTTTGATACCAATTGTTATTTACCTTTAGTACTTAACATTGAGTTTGTAGATGGGGAAAGGTTGAATACAAACTTAAGAATTTTATCAAATTCTTGTGGATTTAAGTCTGCATACAATAGTGTTTGAGTGTTTGAAATATTAATACTAAGAAAGATTGCAAAAGAAAATTTTAAACTAAATACTTGAAAATAATTCTTTAAAAATTACTAGTGGATTGGTTTTTCACTAGTAAATATTTTTTTTTTCAATTAACCTTGGTTTTAAAACCAAGCTACTTACAAAATGTAAAATGACACAGAAAAACATTACAAATATTTCCTATCTCTTACTGCGCTTTTCTTGTGTTCTTGTTCCACAACTTCTCCATTTGTTACAATAAATTGCTAAGCTATATATAGCAGTTCGTTTTCTACTTCTATTTTCTATCAATTGATAAAAGTACAAATTATATTTTACAATGTTTGCACTGAAATATAATGTAGCTTCTTTCACGGTCTTCCTAGGTCTTTGCCTTGTTCTGGAAAAGTTTTTGTCTTGTTCTTCTCCTTGAAGACTGTATTTCTTGAAAGGCTTCACAGTTCTGATAAAATTGTCTTCCATTGATTCATACTTCTGCAAAGATTCCATTCCATTTGTCTTTAATCATTTTGAGAAACTTTTGATCAACTGATAATTGCTGTGAACCTTATCGATCGAAACTTATTTGCTTATCCATCGATAGATAAGTTATCCATTGATCAATTGATATATCAATGAATATTTGAATATCCATCGATCCCTTATCTATCGACTGCTCTTTTATCCATTGATTGTCTTGATGTATTTATCCATTGATGATAATCCATTGATTTGACTATTATTGACTTTCATCCATCGATCAACTTCCATATCCATTGATTTCTTTATCTGTTGATCACTTCATTTATGAGAATTCTGACTTAGAATATTTACACTTTGTTAGCCATTCTTCATATCCGTCGAAAAGCTATCAATCGAAACCAACAAACATCAATTGACTAGAATGTTACATACATCGAAATATTATAATCAATTGATAATAAAAGAACTCGGAATCAACTGTTACAATCCATTTTATCAGTTGATTTACAACAACTTTAACTAATAAATGATTCCCTAGTCAATGGATATTTATAAGTTATGTATCCATTGACCAGTTACAAAATTAAAATCAAATTTATGATTCTAAATAATTTGTTATCATCACACTACATAATCCCTAACAAGTACGTTGGTGAAAGTCATTTCTCGTTTGGAACCTATGTTGATGAGTATTTTCACAAACTTGTTCATAAACTTCCAAGTCAAATTATACCGTACTCAAATTCGTCTTGTTTAAAAATTGAACTTCTTGTTTGCAGATCCCAAAAACAATCTAATATCAATGTCACCGACTCATATATGGGTCGTAAAAATATGATCCTGACAAATTTGTAATTGTCTGCCAAATACATAGGGACATATGCATATGTAGACCATGCGAGTTTGCTACTTTGGCAATGAACATAGCCATATCAAATATAGTCTCGATGAATTCTACATAGACTTTTTTCTGGTAAATCTCCTTGTAGGCACCTTGCTGAGCACACGAGCATCTAGTTTTTGGTAATTATGCTGTAGCTGCCCCAGCACTTGGTAGATGAAGTTATCAATTTGGTCGTCATATTTCTCATATAGAACTGGTAGTGTGTGGGCAGCAACAAAACCTGTGACCAAAGAGTGATAATTTTCCATGTTAATAAAAACGTCTTACATGTTATAGAATGCACACATGATATACTAGAAGTATAGTGAAGTTCTTTACTCTGCAGTAAACATATAAGTCTGCAAAAGATCTGAGTAATCAGTCCACAAGTGTTAAAACACCCAGTAGATGTGACATAAAACAGATATGAGTAGAGATCATCTGAGTTTTTCCGGACACAGGGTTGCAAGATCAGTTCCATATATTTGTGCTCCCAAATCATATTGGTGAATTCATATATTCAGAGTATTCGTGCACCATAACATATATCATTTAATATATACATTAAACATGGAAAAGTTCCGGAAAGAACCTACCTAGTAAACATTTGACACTGATATATTATCTAAAATATCAGCATACAACATACTACTTTCTATCGGCATGGTACACAAGGTCTTGTGAGTCACGATAAGTTCCATTATGTCTCTGCTCTCAAGTCTCAAGTCATATAGTCCATATGGATGATTGCTATATACATACTTCCAGCATCTACATAGCTATTGAACCGCCAGCGTGATTTAGTGTAGATATTATATTCTATTTTATTCTTGTGAAAATGATAGTATTACTTACCAATATACAGGACAGTGAGAAAATTGCACCAGCTTCCAATAATGGCAGCAACGAACAAACTTCCTGCAACCTTGAGAGACTATAAATGTCAAGAGTCTCCGTCATATCAAGAATATGACGAACTGGAAGAATATTCCAAACATAAAGTGTATAATTAACTAGAAATGCAAGAAGCCGGTTTATCAAGTAGTTGTTAAAACAAACTTATAAAATTGAAGATATATTATCTTCCATTCATCAATGCACGAAGGAAGAAACTGATGGTATAAATCCAAAAGCCGAGATCACTTATAGCTGATCTACAAACAAGAGTCTATACATTTCCAAGAAATTACAAACGTCACAAGATTTCAGAAGACTGGACATGTATTGTAGAGGATGATAATTTGTTTAAATAGCACAATTAAAAAATCAAGATGGCTGTTTCATGGTGAATTTGTCGGAAGACAGACTGTAGTAATGACCATCAGGAAATTTCAACAGTTTGAACTCTAGAAATACACAGTGAACTAGTGAAAAAAGGATGACTAGTGATGTTTGAGAATATTGCATCAAGCTATAATTTCAAGAAAACACGATAAGATTGACAAGTATACCCCAAGAAATTGCCTAATATTTCCTCCGCAAGCAACATCTTGAAGAAATCCCAATCCACGGTTGACCTCGGAACCTACTAAGGAGCCGATGTTGACAAATAAATCATCAGGCAGAGCCAGACGAGGAACTTCAGAAGGAGATCTATTACCAATGATAAGTAAACAAAAATTTAGCGATAATTAGCATGTGCAAATACTAAAATAAAATTACTAGAAAACTATTGTGTACCTGTTCATAAGGCCTGATGCATTTGACAAAAGAAACTGACCAACCATACCAGTAACCAGGGCAAAACATACGAGAGAAAGAAAATTGTAATTGAGCCATTCAAAGAGCACCCAGACTACAGTAGCACTGCTTAAAACACTTGCCGATATCTTCTTATTCCTCCACAACATACAATCAGCAGCTACACATAATTATGAATATTAAAATTTGAGAAGGGCTAAATTAACTACAACAGGAAAAAAAATGAAATAACAACTTAAGTGGTCTTAATTGTGTCTCAGATCCAATTATATCCATGTATCGCTGCTTTAGGATGACTCAACAAGATAATAACAAATTTATAGATGCTGTGCATGTGGAACACAATTGAGACAGAAAATGAATATGCTAAACCCTTAATATTGTAAAAAAGATTCTTCCAAGAATAAAGAATAGATACCCTACATTTTCCACCCCCCAAAATATAGTGAACAGGTTTCTGGCGCCCGAAGAGTTTATTGAATTGAGAACTGACTGACTTTGAAACATCTTCCTCAAAAAAAGAGCCAGATTTTTGTCTTGAAAGACCATCTGAAAGTGTTTCCATGACATTGTGCAGAAGTCTTTCAGATGTTATTTCCTCAGGCATGGCTCTGACACTTCACAAAGGTAGCAAAATAACTGTTAGATGAATAATTCAAAGTTCCCAGGGCTTTTTTCTTAATCTCTAAATGTTACAAACAGCAAAGCAGATGAAGTACAGTTGAGAAATTCTGCAGGATTCATAGATATGTTATAACAACATTATCTAACTGCAAAATAAACGCAACCAGAAGCATATGAGCATTGGATATTTTAAATGAGGCGAAATCTGAACAGAAGGAAGATTGCACTAAGATTTTGATCAAGTTTGTCTTTCAAGTTATAACAGCAGCAGTGAGTGAGCAAGCTACATCAAGACTAAATATTGTCGATAGTTTAATTTAGGCCAAAATACATCTCCACGCACTGAGAAGCAGGTGGATTTCATGGATGGTGCAAGTCTTGATTTATGAGACTTGCAAACCTATACAGTTAGAGTGAGTTGAAATTTACAATTTAATACTCCCCATTACGCAATAGGCATATTAACAGTTTGTTCCTAGTATAGAAAAAACCACGGAATCAATAGAAAAAAAGAGAAAGTAAGATCATGAAATATAGAAAGTTCCAATATCCATGATACACAAACACACAACTAAAAGTACTTACTATGACATCAAGCATACATAGAGCTACAATAAGATTATAGACGTGACAGGAAAATAGCTAGAAAGTGAAAATCTTTTTGCTTAAATATTTCATGCCCTTTTCCTTTCATACTATCACACTTTTTCCAGCTACATAAAGCAAAAACGCAAAGATGTCTCTCTTTGTCCAACAGAAACAATTTGCTGAAAGCTTAAAACTTTAAAACCAAGCTGAAAGCTCAGATAATCTACTCATTACATTAGTAGAAAGATTAGTTCCACTCATTATGTTCATAAGTTTAAACTAAGAGTATAATTTTCAAGCCAATCAAAAGGAAACTAAGGATCTAACCAGTGACAATAAAATAGTACACATGACCCATCAATACATGAAGATAAATTAACATAAATTTTATAGTACAGTACATTCATGACATCAAAGGCCAACTCAAGCAAATATAAAAAAATAGCAAAACACACACACACACACACTATTTCAAGAGAATAAACAGAAGTAGAATCAAGAATCATAAAAGGGGTTAAAGGGTCAGACACAAATTTAAAGAAGAAAGCCTCAAATCGTGCAAATAAACAAAGAAGATAAATAAGTTCACTTACAGCTAACAGCAGCCATACACATATGCACACACTCATGCATACAAACAAAAGAACATACAAACTGAAACCAATCAATAACAGAGCAAACCAAAGTGTTAAAAGTAAAGAAAATCACTTTCAATCCTTAAAATCTGACCCTTTTGTGAACTTAAAAAATCATTTTCACAAATTAACAAAATTTACAAAGATTCAAGAAACACAATATAAAAGAAAACCCATAAAAATAAAATCATGTTCAACTCACCAATAAGAAAGAAAGATTAATAAACACTGAGATACAAGCTGGAGAATACAAGTAAACACAAACAGAGATAAAGTGTTGTATCTAGTTGAACAATCCCCACGCGCGGATTAATGCTAATTATTTTACATTTATTTTCTTAAGACAGAGGTCAATTCTCTTTTGTTGACTGTGTGGGACCATTAATCTACATGCATTGTCGTCCAACAATCTATATGCTATAATATTTTTATGCACCATTTATTTAATAGAAATTGTATTTTTTCTACCATCAATAACTAAGCGACGTCCTGAGCGTCTTTGAATTCCATGTAGACATGTGACATTGTCTAGTGGATGAAAAGGGACTGCGCTTGTTGATCCGTGTGAGTGTGTGACCATCATTGGCTTTATAGAGATCGTTACAAATAACAAAAGCTCTATATTACAATTAGCAAAAATAAAAATCTATCCCTCTATATTTCATTGTAAATGATTTGAGTCAAGTTGAGAAAGCTATGAAAAATCGGTTGGTTCAAATCATTTTGCATTGAACCTTCTTCTTGTTCGTCTCACAAGTCTCTCACATTGATACTATAGTTTAACAGATATTGCAACCTGATTATTAATATGGACATAGAGCCTCTCTTGTAACATACTTACGAGGATGGGGCCCATACCCTAGGTTAGTGATCTGCATTACCTGCATTGCACTAAGGAAGGGTGCTGGACTATGGAAATTGAATAAATTTGAATTAAGAGTCTTATTCAGAATTGAAAAAAAAAAAACCTCTTAGTGTGGGGGACAACTTCAAGAAAAAGGATATGAAGTATGTATAAAAGATGGCGTATGTTGAATTCAAGATGAGAAATTGGGCCTCATTGCTAAAATTACAATGATGGCAGATCACATGTTTTCGTTGCACATTCACAGAAGTAGCCAAACTTGTTTCTCGGCAAAATTGAAGGATAAAGTTTTTTTTATGGTATTTTCGGTATGGACAACTCAACTTTGGTGGATTGAAAACACTGCAGCAAAAGAAATGGCGATAGGTCTCCCTCGTATTGTTGCTCCTAAAGAAATTTGTGAAAAATGTATTGTTGGCAAACAACATCGTCAACTATTTCTACGAGGCAAATCATGGAGAGCATAACAATCATTGGAGCTGGTACATTCTGATATTTGTGGACCAATTACACTATGTTCAAATGGAGGTAAAAGATATTTCATCTCCTTCATTGATGATTTAAGTTGGAAAACATGGGTTTACTTCTTGCAAGAGAAATATGAAGCTTTAACAACTTTTAAAAGTTTCAAATTACTTGTTGAAAAAAATTTTGAAAACTTTATAAAAACTCTTTGCACTGATCGTGGCGGAGGTTAATCAATCCCCTGGTTATGTTAAAATTGGAGATAAAAATAAGGTGTCTAGATAAAAAAATATATTTTATGGACTAAAACAAGTTCCAAGAGCTTGGTATAGTCACTTATATGCTTATTTTTAAAAGCAAGGTTTTCATAAATATCTTTATGAACATATACGTTATGTTAAAACTGGTGATGGGGAAAGATTCGCATTGAATGTGTATATATATAGATGATCTTATATTTACTGGGTTGTAGCTGATGGCTGATGGGCTGTACTATTGGTAGTAAATTATATAATTATAATATCCGAAATTTGTAGGTGTTGGGGCAATTTGGTTTGAATTATGTGGATTTTGTGGTGATCATATTTGAATTATTATGATTATAATGTTATATCCCTCCTCGTCATGCAAGACGATCACATCACCACTAGGACATTCAAGGATCGGAAAAAGCTGTGTTAAACAGGATGAGTGTTGCAGAAGGAGGGGTTGAATGCCACTTAATTAATTATAACTGATTCTTGCTAACAACAAACAAGATTTATAATTAACAAATTTAAAATGAAAACATATAAAGAAGACAGTGTTTTTAAACTTCAAAAATAATATTATTATTTTTGGTTTGCTACAAATGACTGAAAATGGATTCCAGCTACAAAGAAATAATAACAATGAATTTGTTAATGTTTCTAAGTTTGAGAGAAAATCTAGTTCAGTTGCATAAGAAAAAGTACTTGTGAGATATGTGTATTTATATTGAAACACATATCTCACTTACAGATGCACTTTTCCTTTGTCCTAGAATAAAGCTTGAAATAGAAACTACGTTTTTCTTGTTCAACCTTGTCTTCATTCCATTTGTAGATAAAGTTATTCTGAGATGCACATAAATCTTTGACTTCTTGAACACACTTTATCTTTTTGCTTATCTTCTCCCAAGTTACAGTAGTAGACTTGACAGACTAGATAGACATGTCCAAATCAATTATTATATTTTTACTATCTAGTTTGCTACCTGAAACAGACTCTCAACTTCACTGAAAGTATACTGTCAACTTTTAGCTCCTCTATGGTGACATTATCTTCGGCTCCGCATGTTTTGCTGTCAAGATTTGATAGTCGACTAAAACATACTATCTCCAAAGTTGTTGTCAACTATCCCCGCCAATGTCGATGTCATTAAAACTTGATGTCTTCAAATCTTCATTCTCCGTTAAGTTTAATGTCGAGGGATTGTGTTGTCACTTGAATATGTTGTCATAGGCTTGAGTGTTGAATGTTATTGTCATGGATTTGAACCATGTTGTGCATGAACACTTTGTGAACTTTTATTTTATGGATCAAGTTATTACATTTGTACAAGACAGTAACTATTAAACTTATTGTCGCCTATTTGGCCTTGTTAAATATATTGTTTCAAGTGACTATCTAAACATACTGTCAATATACATATAACAGTACATTTTACTTAGCTTATTATATATTAAGACTAAATAACTTTAGTTGATTGCACTGTTAACACCACAATCCCTAACAATCTCCCCCAATTTGTTTTTATATAAAATAAAGACAAATTCAAATTAAATTGCAGATGCTAACTCAACTAAAATAACTAAAGTATTTGTATAAGAAAATATCCAGAGAAATTATAAGTACAATTTTTACCAAACTACTAGCTCCTCCAGACTGAGCAAACCTTCAATTTTAGCTTGAGCTTCCTTTCTTATTTCTTCTTAGGAGTCATCAATGCATATAGATCTTCAAGGGCTTTCTTTTCATCATCAGTTCTGGCATAACTAGAGACATAGTCAAGAACTACATTTATAAATTTGTAGGATAGATCTCTCAAGTCTTTGTAAGTGTAGTAGTTCTCCATAGTTCCTTTAGAAATGCAGATATATTTAATTCCAAATTCATCAACATTGAATCTATCCTTTGAAGATGAGAATATTTGCTTCACCCTCATTTTATCTATCTCACCATCCTCTTGAGGTCTTGACTCAATTATTTCTCCAACCAAAGTACTCATGTTTCTTTCAATTTCTGGAAAAGATCATGTAGTAAGTCTGAAGATTCTTCTTAGATTTGCAGTATTAAGAGTCTTGAAATCTACAACCTTCACTTCAATGCTGTCAATAATGATCCTTAAAGGATGAGTGAAAACGGGTGAGACATAATTAGGATTTCTTGAGAATTGATCATTCAGCTTTGCACACTTCAAGTCAATCTCAGATTCTTTGATCTGCCTACTGATCCTGTCAATCTCCTTTTTAGTAGCTTCAACATCATCATTAAATTTTCTCTTCTTCTCCCTCACTTCCTTCTTCTTACTATCACATATCTCTAAGGCTTTGTTTTCAAGATAAAATATCTCAAAATTTGTTATGTTGAGCAGTTGTCTCTTGATAAGTTTTGTGATATGAGGCTCCTTCTTAGCTAATATCTTCAGATGTTCAAAGGTGATCTCTTCAGCTGATCCACCTGTCTTAGGACCTCAGCGCTTACCATTGCACCAAAACCCCGGAGTTGTGGTTAGGTGCTACTTAATTCCCTTAAAGGGAACAGCCAGCGCCAATGTGTTCGCTTTTAGGCAAGATTGCTGGACGTACCTAACAATCCCCCCCAGTAAATTGCCATATTATATCTGCAAATGCCTTTTAGCGCGCACGCCATGGGTTTCGAACACGCGACCTGCTTTGATACCACTTCTTAGGACCTCAGCGTTTACCATTGCACCAAAACCCAGGAGTTGTGGTTAGGTGCTACTTAATTCCCTTAAAGGGAACAGCTAGCGCCAACGTGTTCGCTTTTAGGCAAGATTGCTGGACGTACCTAACAACCTGTATTGTAGAATATATTTCTTTCTGGATTTCTTAGAAGACATTGTTTAGTCCTTTCATAATTCACCTTCTTCTCATATTCCTTCTTCTTCTTTGACTTGATAATTCTTTAGATTGTAGGAATAAGTTTTTGTTCCTTAAGATAATGATACTTAGAAAATTGTTCCTCCAACTTGATTAGTAATTCAAAATTCTTATCCTGTAAATAATCCATACTCCAGAATTCTTTATTCCCTTAATCATTTTCAAACATCATTTGAATAAATTACTGGCTCAGGTTCTTCAACATCAGTGAAATTAAGAGGATGAGGTTCAAATGTGTTCATGAGCTCTAAGAATTTCCTGATTAGCAATCCTCTGAAAACTTGAGTTTTTATATCTGTTCCTTTAATGACTAGTAGCATCCTTCTAATCATGAAGTAATTTACCTCCTTCAACTCATACCCCATTTCTTCAACTAATCCATTAAAGTAGAAGATGTTTACCTTACTCTTAAGGTGTTGTACTCAGACCACTCAACAATAATTTTAGCAATTAAATCTGCTTTGGTTTCTGCTAAGTTATTGATTGTTGGTATCCTGATATCTAGACATTCTTCATGTACTTTCTCAGTAAACAAATTCTACCTTGAAATGCTAGGCATACTCTTCTTACTTGCTCTGCTAGCCATAAACTTGGATGTCCTAGATACATAGTCTTCTTCTTTAATACACCTTTCAGCCCTTGCCCTGACTTTCATCTTCTTGACAGTACATTCCTCTTTATCACTCTTGACAGTATCTTTGGAAGTTGCTGTCGAATTAGGTTTGATAGTAGGTTTTGGTTCTGTGATAGTATGTTCCACCTTATCACTCCTGACAGTATCTTGCATGACATCATCTTTCTTGTCAACTTCAAAACTAAGAACCATCTGCTTCGTCACCCTTCCTTCAACACCATCCGTGTACTTCTGATCATTATCATCATCTTCATCTACCTTATTACCAACTCTAGAAGTTCCTTCACCATTGTTGTTATTTTGGCTTGAGCTACCTGCACCCCCATCAGGCTTTCCATCATCATTGTCATCACATTTGTCATCACCATCATTTCCTCTTCCAGAGATTGTTAGTAATTGTGCCCTAGAGACAATTACTTTTATATTTTAAGGAAAAATATTTTATTATTAAGGATTATGTTTTATTGATTATTATTTATTTATTATATTTTATTTACTACATAATAAATTGAAAGCATAATAAATGTCCTTGGAATTTTGATACGTATNTTATTTATTATGTTTTATTTACTGCGTAATAAATTGAAAGCATAATAAATGTCCTTGGAATTTTGATACGTATTATATATCTTTAAGTATGTGACTTAAAAATGAGATTATATGAATAGTATCTTATTCCTAAAATTCTCTACTCGAGTATTATTATTTAAGGACAATAATAATGCAATAAGACTAGTAAGTTTCTTGACAGATGACCNACATCTCATTGGTCATATGTATGGTGATACTAAAGTCAAGAACATAAGTGCATGTCTCAATGAATGATACTGAATGACCCGTTGTGAGATTCTACATGTTAATAAGTATCATAAGAAATTTTCACTATGATAATGACGTAATGATCCTCTGACTTGAAATAATTATATTTCTATACGAGAATTAATATACTTTGATTACACTAAAAGTTACTTTTAACAAGGTGATGATAAAGGTGAATATTGAGTATACTATGAATCGTATGAGAAATATGAATGATAGATAAATGATTTAATCTTCTTATTTAGGAGTGATATTATTGGCCTCTTGATTGCGTGAGACTATAAAATACATGGTCGTGCTAAAATATTGATTTGTTTAATAGTCTACTCATTAATCAAGGAAACCCGGATTAAACGTTGAAGAGGATGACATGAAACATGCCTCGAGTTTGATCTATAATATAACGTTAAAGAGATTATATTACATGAAACATTATTCATGAAAGGCTTAATCAAATCACTGATTTTATTATTATTACTTGAGTAGCAATGATGTATTACTAGATGCCGCTCATTGTTTACAATTTTAATTAGATATTAAAATTGTTGCCAACGTAATAATAACCTA
>QRFB01000153.1:11739-51010 GCA_008931105.1 Oenanthe javanica | reverse complement strand
GTGCTCAAATGTTGATTTGATTTTAATAGTCTACTCATCGATCAAGAAAATAAAGATTAAATTATGAAGAGGATGACACGAGACATGCCTTGAGTTTAATCTATAATATCAAGATTAAAGGGATTATATTACATGGAACATTATTCACGAAAGGCTTAATCGAATCACCGATTTATTATTATTACTTGGGTAGCAATGATGTATTACTAGATGCCGCTCATTATTTACAATTTTAATTAGATATTAAAATTGTTGTCAACGTAATAATAACCTATTGGGTCACACACAAAGAACGCTTGAAGGAGAAATAATTTAAATTATGAATTTAAATTAAATAAGTAATTTATTTTATTTATGATATTAATTAAGTATGACTTAATTAATTATATAAATAGAATAAATGAATTACTTAAACTAATTCCAAAATTAGTAATTAATTAATTAAGTGAGACTTAATTAAATAATTTGGAATTTCGGATTAGTATTAATTATAATTAGATTATAATTAGAAAACTTATTTTTCTCTCTATATAATCTCTTTATGGGCTTATTTAATTGAGATACACATATTTTCTAAAACCCTAGCCGTTTTGAGAAAAGAGGAAAAGAGAGAGAGAGAGAGAGAAAAGAAGTTTTCGGGTGCTAGTACACATCAATCCTTCATGAAAAGTGTTCGTGTGGATACCGTTGAGCGTAGATCGCGAGAGCGGGATACGTGGTGATCAAACAAGCTTTGGACCTCCATTAATCTTCCATTAATGAACTATTAAAGCTTTTAAGGTATTTGTTCTTTATCTCCGAATTAAATCTTTTGTTTTCGCATGGATCCTGCGGAGGGTTTCAATTTATATTACGTTTTGTATTTATTTTTCGCATTTTTCCGCTGCTTTTATGCCTCAAAACCCTTCAATATTTACCCTATTCGGGCTCCTACAATTCCCCCTATATTCAAATGGTGGAGTTCTGTCCCTTTTCTTGGCTTTAGATTTTGACCCTGATTGAGTATTGTCTTCCAAGGATTGCTCGATTCTTTTGAAGGGTTCTGCCTCGGTATAGAGGGATGCCAGAGTCGATAGTTTCCCCCCTGTAAATACTTCCAAAAATTACTCCCAGCCTTCAAACCTGCAATGAGAAAACTCTTTAAGGTATCATCTGTTGCCCCTCAAACCCCTGTGGCTTCAATGTTGAATCTTTTGAAGTACACTTGGAGGGATTCATTGTCCATTTGTTTAACATTATCTAGAGTTGTGACCGGAGGAGCATATTTTACTGCAGCTTGAATTGTGTTAGGAAGAGAAGTTGCATTTGATCCCATGACGTGACCATACATGCTCTCAACTTCTAAAACCATACTAGAGCGTTATCTCTCAGTGTAGCAGCCAAGAGCCTACATCTAGCCAAGTTAGGGACCTGGTAGACATCCATATCAATATTGAATTTTCTTAAATATTCAATCGCGTCAGAGTTCCCATGATAGCGGAGATTAGTAGTGCTTCGATAACCTTGTGGGAGTGGAGCTTCCCTTACTGCTTGAGAGAAGGAAGAGGGAGCTTGTACCAAGGTTGTGGACCTTACTCCATTAAAAAGGGTGAGAATCTTCTTCAATTCATTGAAATTTATGTTACCTACACCTAAAATATTTTGCTTTCTCGAAAGCTGAGATAAGGGCCTAACCTAGGAGGCATTGACTGAGGGCACCCACTGAGAAGGGGGCATGGCCAGATTATTATTACCTAAGTTAGAAGTTGTTGTGACTTGATTGATGAAAGAGGGCTGAGGTGTGCCCAGGATGACAAGAGGAGGCTGTGGCGCGCCCTGAACAGTGGAGGGAGGTAGAGGTGCATTTTGATTAGTTGGGGGAGGCTGAGCTACATCCTGAGTAGTGTGAGTAGGTTGAGGCGCGCCTTACTGAGTTTTTGGAGGAGGATGATTCTGGGTGTTTTAAGGACCTTGATTATTCCGACCATTCTGCCTTCGAGAGGTGTGACGTCTGCCTTCCGATGAGCTTTCAGAGTAGACAGATGTGATTATAGGTTCGGCGTTGTAGCGCCTTCAGTGAAGAAGAGGCCCACGATTCACAAAATTGCCATCTCTCCTTCGAAGCCAGTTTGAAAGAGCCTCACGAGTACGTGGATCAATATTTTGTGGAAAACCTTCATCCGAGTGAATTGACCTTAGGGGTATAGGGTTGATGATAGGACTTTCCCCTTCCCTTTCCTATCTCCTACGAGTATGGTCTCTAGCCTCTTCTTATAAAATTAACCTACCAGTCCTATCAAAAACATGAACTCTATTGTGTTCGAGGGTTACCTAAGTTTTATGCCTCCTTTTAGAAGTGCGGCATGGGTGATGTGGGTGTGAAGGACGTTGGGCTTCTCCTCCAAGAATCATTCCCCTCTTAGTATTCTCCTGATGGTTCTGGTTGGTAGTACCGCTCCTAAATTCAAGTCTTCTGGGGGTGACTCCATGGAATCTTCTATCACGAGCATCTTCCCGCCTTCTTCCTTCTCCATTGAGGGTATGTATCCCTCCTTCTATCATTGTCTCCTTCCCTGGGTGACGTTCAAGAGTGCGCAGACGTTCATCAAATCCATTAAACTTTTCATGAAGGCTCCTGACTGTGTCTCCAATAAAAAATAACTACTCCATCATCTCTGAGTTAGTCATCATAATAGGGGGGATGTCCCCCAACAATCCGACCAACATTGGGAGGATTGGTTAAATGTTACGGGACATACTTCTCATCGTTGTGGTAGTTCTGATTATTCTGACCACGACCCTAGGCAGGTGACCGTGTTTCTTCCTCCCTCTTGCCGTTCATCCGCTGATCTTGTGGTTGTGACATCTTTTCTCCTTAGATGATGAGGGTCCCCTCTTTTTAGCGCTAATTTATTAATAGAGAAATCTGGTAATCAACAAAGATTGAGGTTCTTTACTGGAAAAAGATCTGATGCGGCTGAATATCGCCGGAGCGTGGTGGTTTGTATGAAATTGGAGGCTGAAAATGCTAGGTTTTAGAATAACTAGAGCTTTTTGTTCTCTAACGGCTGTGAGCTCTAACAATTCTGACCCCAACAATGTGCCTACATACCTCTATTTATAAGGAAAATAGAGGATCAAGTCCATGTAGTTCTTGACAAAATAGAGGTCCGTGAGGAGAACAGAACCCTAATTTGAGTCAAATTAGGTAACTGGCAAAAGGAACCTTCCTGGAAGAGGTCTCTACATCCGGGCTTGTTTGGATAGGTCAAAGCACAGTACAAGGTCCAAGGACTCCATGGATCCAACGTTGACCCGAAAACCGTGGGCTCTATCCGGTCCACTACAACTATTTCCAAGGTACCTTTACTAGAGGCCAATACTAGATCCACCGTAAATGTAGGACACGTCCTAAGCCCCCAAACGAAGGTAACCCGTCTGAGTACAGGGAAATGATCTTCCAAGTTAAGGTTAACAGCACACCACAACTCCCTTATGAGGGTAACCCGATGAATATAGAGTTATGACCATCAATTGACATTGACAGACATAGATATTATTCAGCAAAACACGATCTAACAAAAAGCAAATCAACATATTTCTCATATAACAGAGGTGATTTGATTAATCCCACAAACTAATTTTTGATGTTACCTTCAAAAACTAAAAGAAAATATGGAACAAAGAAATTATATGAGATATTGAAAACTCTAGAAGAGAAAAGAATTGAAAACAAAAGAGAAAAGAGCATAGGAGTGTAGTCCATCTATAGAAATATATATATGTATGTATATATATAATTGTTCGAAATCATATGCAACGACGGGATAATACAAATCTTGACCATGGCTTGCAAAATCCTAATACGTCAAACAAAATGTCTCCCTTCACAACATAGAAGATGAACCTAATTGTTTTGTAAATCAAGAATAAGAAAGAATTGAATATTTTAGAATTTTGGATGAATAGCACAGAAGAAGATGGATAGATGAAGAAGATGGACCGTGGAAGAATGAGCTCAGAATTAGGTTTTAGATTTAAAAAATAAGATAGGAAGAATGTTAGATATGCTGAACAGGTTTCAAAAAATAAATGTGATTTGAAATTTTTTAAAAAATGAATAGGCTATGAATTAGGTTTTACTTTGGAAAGAGGTAGGAAGAGTATTGAATATGCGTTGAAAAAGTCAAAATCAATTGAAATCATGATGGCACATTATGACATATTTTAGAGGGGTTATTACATCAGCAACCATTCAGAATTCATTGCTAGTATTGATGATTAATTGATTATCAATATTCGATGAATTGACCGCAAACGATTTTAAATTTATCGCAAAAGTGCGAATAAATTATCGAATCATGACCAATTAACCATTTGATTGGCCGGGTTGAAGATATTTTTGCAACCCAACCCAATTAAATCGGTTTGAAAAGTTTTAACCCAACCTATAAAAATTAAATTCATAACCCAACCCTATATATTGTACATCGGTCCGGGTTAGTTTGGATCGGTTTGAATGAGTTTTTAATAAAAAAAACTTATATTAAGAGTAATCAATCAAATTGAAATAAATTCAATATAATTCATTTAAAATATTATGATCAGAAATTGATAAATAACTAAATATACCTAGATTGAAGAAGATTGAAAAAGAGCACATGGAGAGCGAGCACCCGAATTGATCACTACCCATCAAATTGAAAGAAACCCCTTGGAGCCCTAGATATGTTTAAGACGGGGAAGAAAACTCAGATATGAATACAACGCGTTGACCGGAGTTAAAGGTAAGAGAGTTCAAAAATATCAAATAAATTCATTTGACGTTAGAGGTACGAAAACTTTATTCAATCCAATGAAAATTTTCATACTAGATTTTCATCTAGCAACAGGTACACATCTCTCAACTCTTTAATTACATTACAAATATATATATATATATATATATTATTTGTGTGTGTATTTGTCTTATCTGTTCTTCATCATGAAATGTTATTTGTTCTTGTTCGAGTTGTTACTGGTTTGATGGTCTTTTCTTACTTGTATTTTTGGAGTGTGAGGTGTATTCATGGATGTATAAATCATTGTATATTTGGTGTTTTTTATGTGTCTTCTTCATGCTTATAAATGTTCGTTTATATGGTTTGTTCCTGATTCTTTAGTACTCATCAAAGACTTCCATACGTGATTCTAGTCTCAATGTCATTTCTTTGTAATATCTTTCGTCGAGTATAAAATGTATTGGGTTGTTTAATTATTTATACCAATTATAATTTTATTTATCAATTTACAGTCAAAGTCTCAAATATATGTAAACTCCATAATCAGCTATATGTTCCGTCATTCAGCTACATGTGATTCTCAAAAATTATTTTCATGATTGATATTTACGTGTTATTATCGTATATTAGTGTACATTAAATATGACAGTTTTGTTTTGACTTTTTAAAAATATATTAATTAATTTTTAGGTTATGACTTTAATTACATTTACTTCTTTGTTAATTATTTTATATATTAAAGGTGACATAATTTACTACTAAAATGGACTAAGTGATTTACTTAACTACTGTGTAGATATGGAATATAGTTTATTCTTTTTGAATGACATTATTTAATTTTCTAAAATTAGTGTTAATTATATTAAATTAGATCCATTAATGGTTGGTTATAGTTTTGTATTGGTAATTAACTACTTAAATTTTATATGAAAGTTTTGTGCTTATTAAGGGTGTGCTATAAATGTTGGCTTTTTGGATCATTTATTGGTGTGTATTATCTATCGTTAGTTGACGAATCTGTGTCATTTTAAATGATTTCTTTATCTGTTATGAGAAATTGGCAATTGATAAAAATAAGAAAAAATTGAGGATGGTTGAAAGGAGCAGATATAATTTTTTAAAAATTATATCCTGTTATTGTTGTAGTTTTTTTGGGTTGGGCTTAGTAAAATAAGGTCTTTTACTTCAAAACACTCTTTACCCTTATCATTTAAAAGAGGGTTTGTTGAAGTATTTTACCTAGACTTTTGGTATTCACCTTATTCACAACCAGTCAAAAGTACAATTGAAGGGTTTGTCAAGCAGTGCTTCTTCTACACATCAATAACCCTAGTCTCAGTTAAGCTTTTATCAATGGCGTTTACTCGTGCTACTCGAACTCCCAGTCAATCATCAAAGAAAAGGACTAAGCAGGACACCGAAGACACTAAAGTGGTTGATTTGCGTACTGAGGAGGAAGAAATATCTTTGGGTCAGGCTTCTGATGCATCGTTGAGTGATGATGAAAACTCAGGTGTACCAGTTTCAAAGAAACCCAGACTGACAATCAAATTCATGACTAAGGCTTTCGAGAAGTGATTCAAGCAGTACAACATTGGTCATCACAATATCTTGTTTGGTAAGACTATTTTGGGTGATGATTTTCAGTTATGTGGGTTATTTGAGAAATTTGAGAATATCGGTATATTGCCTATCATTATGTTACCTGGTGCATGTTATCCCTCTTTAGTACAAGAATTCTATGCTAATTTACATTTAGATAGTGATGAGGATGTTATCAGTGAGGTTAGGGGTCAAAGGATTTGTTTGAACTCTAGCATGTTAAAAGGGATGTTAAAATTTAAAGGTTTATCTAATGATTTAGTTGTTCCATTTACTAAGAAAGGGGTTTGCGATTTGTTTGATGATTTAACTAAGATTGAACAACATAGGACTGTTAGGGATGAGTTTTTGGATGATGATATGAGTTTGCCTTCTACTGTAGTGTTGGACCCCATGACAAATCTTTTGTTCAAGATTTGTAGGTCTAACATCTGTCCTAGGCAGGGCAATAGGTCTGTCTTGACTTATCATGACCTAATTATTATTTACTTGCTCATGAAAGAGAAAAAGTTTGATGTTTCTGGTTTGATATTAAAGAATATGATGGCATGTGCATCTCAGAAGAAAACTTGCTTACCTTATGGATTGATTTTAACCAAGATTTTTAAGTACTCTAGTGTAAAGTTGGATGACAGAGACAAAGTGACTGCCACTGAGTTTATTGATGGATTGAGCTTAACTCAGACTAGTTTGAGAGTAAGGAGAATGGGGTTCTTGAGAGGATTTCTCAAGTGATTGTTAACCCAGTGTAGAACACTCATATATCTTCCTCTACTCAGTATGATGTAGCTTCTCCTGATCATTATGTGGATATGTTAATAGAAACAAAGTTGTCTTATGCTGAACTCAAGACAAGCATGGCTGAGGTTAAGGCAGAACTATAGATTCTGAAGAATGAGATGCATGGTTTGAAGTCTGATAATGCAGGGAAGTACATTTTTATTTGTTTATGAATACTCAGAGTTTTATGTGTCTAACTAGAGAGGACCCCTTTGGTCATATATATATATATATAATTCTATTTATTAAGTATATTGAACATAATAGATGTTAATTAATATTTTGGTAATGTTACCTTAACTCAGTTTTTATGATTGATTTGTTGACTTTTCAGGCTCACTTGGATGGGAAGAAGAGTAAAAAGAAAGTGGATGGAGCCAGGAACCTGTATTTAATGGTGGAAACAGTTAGACGTGGCTAGTTTTTTAGCATTGGGGACACACAAATTTTCAAGAATTTCCGGTCTTTATATTAGGAGCCACTATGTAAATCGATGATTTTATAATTGTTTTAGGGCACTTTTTTTCTCTTTGAGGTTTTCCCGTATGGTTTTACCTTTACGGGGTTTTAACGAGACCTGTTTGGTTGGATATAAAGGTTCTTTGTTATCTAAACTTCCGGGGAATTTTTTTTCTTATGAGTCGTTTCGATCTATTGATTAGTTAAGTATACCTTTCGATTAAATGATAAGTTTTTATTATTTTTGTGATGTATTATCGAATATTATATATCAATAAAACAATTTTTTATTTAAAAAAAATATTACGATCATTCGTCTCAAATAAGTCTTTTTTATTTTATTTATATCCAATAATAAAGAAAGAAAACTTATAATTCCATTTATATGTCATGTATGAATGTCTTGTCTAGATTTTTAAAATATATATATATACATATATATGTACATGATATATTAGTATATTTACTAAACGAATGTCATATTAAACTAGTACATAACTAAATTATAAACAGTTGGACTGAGTTTAAAAAATTAAAACCTATAACCAAACCATAAAAAGCGGGGTAAAATTCTTTTAACCCAAAAATACTGGATTATAATATTTTGGGTAGGGTGGGCCCATTCGATTTTTTGAACACATGTAGAGCCCTACTCCCAGAGTGAGGAAAAACGAGCGTAAAGCAGGAAGCCAACGCAGCGGTGCTGTTGTATACCAGCAGCATATATATATGTAAAATATACACAGAGTCTCAAATTTCAAAACAGGCGCCGCTAAACATAAACCCTAAACCTTCGCCTTAACATGATATAAATTGGTGCTGCCATATATAAATCCTAGCTGTGAAATTTGACAAGACATTTGTGAATTAGAAGAGGAGAACCCCTAGCTGTGAAAGATGAAGAAGAAGAATAAGATGAAAAACAAAAATATTGCAGGAGGTTGTGAGAATGAGGCGGCGGGAGGTGTAGGTGTCGTTAGGATTGATGAGGTTAAAGGTAATGAGATGATGAAAGTGGTTTTCGATACGAATCGTAGTGGAGAGGAGGAGATTAATCGAAAAGCGGAGGTAGAATTGAATAGGAAGTGTAGTGGAGAGGAAGAGATTAATCGAAAAGCGGAGGTAGAATTGAATCAGAAGTGTAGTGGAGAGGAGGAGATTAATCGAAAAGCGGAGGTAGAATTGAATAGGAAGTGTAGTGGAGAAGAGGAGATTAATCGAAAGGCGGAGATGGAATTGAATGGGAAGCGTAGTGGAGAGGAACAAGGTAATAGAAAGGCGGAGTTAGGAGATTGTGAGATTAGGAATTTGGTTGAGAACAATGAGTGCGAAGGCGTTGGTGAAGTGAGTGAGAAGGGAGGAGGAGGTGTTGAGGTGAATAAGGTAACAAAGAGAAAGAAGAGGAAGAGGTCAAAAGAAGCGATGGAAGTGGAAATGAAGAGGAGGTGTATGGGGAAGGAGGAGAGAGAAATGAAGGGGGAAGTGAATGAGAAGCGTGATGTAGAAGTGATTGATAAGATGGATGTAGATGCTAATGTGAAGAAGATGAAATTGTTAAAGGGGAAAAATAAGCGGAAATTAGCTAGGAAGAAGGCGTGGTTAGATAGGCAGAAGGCTCGGATGTTAGCGGAAGAAGCTAATCAGAATAATCAGGAGGAAGAAAAAGTTGATAAAGAGCAGAATCGAAATGAGGGAGAATTTACTAATGTTGAAAAGGACAGAGAAGCTCTTATTGAGAGGTTGGGGGAAGAACCGAATTATAATGAAGGAAAAGTGGAGCATGAACAAGGTGATGTTAAGGAGGAAGGAGAAATTGTTGTTGAGAAGCAGGCGGGAGAAGCTAGCAGGAAGCATGATGCACGAGTGGTTCAGGAGAAAGAAATGAAGAGGAAACTGAATGATAGGATGGATGTGGATGCTGTTGAGGAAAATGATTTGGTTAAGAAGGATGAGAAGGACAGGGGAGGTGTGCAGATGTTGGTAGAAGTAACCAATCAAAAGGAGGCAGCAGAATGTACTACGTTAAATAAGATGAAATTATCGAGAGGGCAGATAGATATGCAAAGAATAACTGAGCAGACGGCTCAGAGGTTAATGGAAGAAGTAAATCAGAATAAGCAGGATGAAGAGGTGAATCACAAAGAAGAAGAAGAAGAAGAAGCAATTCAACATAAACAGTTGGGAGAGGAAGCTGCCATTACGAAACCTGATGGATTAGAATCTGATTTTAAACTACAGGGAAATGTTCATATCCATATGCAGGAGGGGCAAGCTAAACCGAAACAGGAGGAAGAAGTGAATCACAAGGAGCGAGAAGCTACCAAGTTAAAAAAGAAAAATTCAAAAAAACCGAAGAAGGTGCATAAGGTAGAAAAAGCTCATACTAAGAAGCAGGAGGGAGCGGGAGCTGTTCTTAAGAAGCGAACTGGGGAAAAAGCTAGTGTAGGGAAGCAGTGGAGCCAATTTTCTCGGGCTAAACTAGTATCTGTACTTAATCAGTTCAGGAACTCTGAGGATCAAGGTGAATGAATAGTACATTTAATTTAAATGACTTTTTTTCCCTGACAGTATATTGTCAAACAAGTTTGGATACAATATATATAGTTATATTGTTATATTTTCTTCATAAAAAAATTACAGGGATCATACTTATAAATAGGTTACAAATGCAGGGTTTCGCTTTAGTTTATTAGATTCTATACCTTTAAAGAAATTCACCACACGCTCTATGAAGATGGTTTATTGGCTAATAAATAAGTTAAGATGAACTCAACGTCTAGGGTCACTGTTTAAAGTGTAGGAGATAGCATAGGAACTAAACATAGTGGCGAGCATTGGCCATATGATAGTTCCTTTACTGTTTGCATTACATTGTTGAAGTTAGCTAGAGAATTGGCAAGAGGTAGATGGGTCCATTTGAGGCAGATGCAGGATTCATCATTGGCATTAGGCTCGTGATTTTTTCCTTCCAACAATTCAGTTTCTAAATACTGAGAGGAAAATGTACAAAGCTGAAACCCACAATTTATAAATAGAACAATATTCATGTTGTAATTGCTGATATTTTGACCTCTGTCACCTTGACTTTTTAACTTTATATTCGTACAAATGTTAGATATTCAACACTGGGAAAAACATGCACATTGTTTAACATATTTTCGAGTCCTACACTTGGGCACATATGTTGGACACTTCAAGCTGAGTCCAGGTAACATAGTTTCAAACTGGTTTTTTTTTCTGCCATAGACTTTCAAGATGGTTTGAATTAGGCTTCTCAGTCCTTGCAGAGCATCTGATGCTCTAAGAGTAGATAGGCAGTTGAAATTCTAATTATGCTCTGGCATCTATGCAGTCCCTAATCTGAACAGAGCAGTTCTAGGCTTCTAGCTCTAATATATTTCAGTAGAAGTGCAAGAGTGTAAGAAAATCCTTTTGAGGGTTGTATGCATGATCTTTAACAGTATATTTTGGTTGGCACTGCATACAGAAATTGTTGTTGATGATTGTATTCAGAAAAGAAAACTGTTTCCATGGAGCAATGAGATGACCACTGATGAACATGGGGATTAGACGATGGATAAAATACTATTACTCCGTTCACATAATTATTTGGAGACTTAAGAATGAGATGTGGAATATAATAAATATTAAAGTGCTGAAATACAAAATTAGGGCAGGCTTGTAAGCATGCAAGAGGCTATGTGATTTTGCGAGGTGCAGGCAGCATCAGTTTTATGGATGTTCATGACGGATGTTGAAGGAAATCAAGGAGAAGAGGGCCGTGTAGGCATGACTGATTCTTAGTTCGAGGTGTTTGCTTTGGCACAGCCTTCGAGAACAAATATTGAAATTATAACTTGTTAGGGTTGATATTTCAATCATAGTGAGGTTGCAGTTACTCATACTTCAGGTTGATAAGCTATAAGTAGGTGATGGTATATTGTTAATTAATTCAAACAGCGAGTCTCAGAATTTTTGTCTCTCTGCTTTCTTGCTTCTCTTCCAAGTTTCTCTATCTCTACTTTTCTGCAGATCGCGGTCCTCCCTTTATTTCCTAAATAAATTTTAGGTAAACACATTGATGGAAATGATAGTGCTACATAGCTTCTCAGATTTTCATATTTTATGATATTGTTGTCATAAATTACACCCAGTTTGCCTTCTGAGTTATTATGTTAATGAATGCAGAGTACACATTTGATGCCACTTTAACAAAATTTGAGCGTGCTGCGATCCATTTGTTGGGCAGAAAAATGGGTATAAAGACGAAAAGCTCTGGGTGAGGATTCCTGGTTATGTTTTAGACTTGTTTATGATACATTGTATTGTCAAGTTATCTAACTGCAGTAAAAATTGTAATGCAAATAGTATTCAACTAATTTCTCAACCTTTAGATATAAGCTTATGAGTTCTTTTTCAATTGTCTCTGATGTCAAGGATTGTAAGGATTATATTGAGGCCTATTTACCTTAATTTTTGTAGGAGTGGGAGTAGACGATGCATTTCTGTTTACAAGCGTAAAGTGAGTGGTAAGAAAACAAGGAAAGATAATATCACTCGCTTTACGTTATCAAAAGAGGCAAAAGGTGTTTCACTGAACTTATTCACACAGTATCCACCATATGATTGTGGATCGGGTGACAAGATGGCTGGAAAGTTTGTTGGATCAACCAACAGAAGGAGAAAAACAGATCCATTTTTTGCAAGGCCTTTGATGAACAAGTTTGATATTAGAAGGAAGGTGGAACTACTTAGCTTTAAACTGGCAAATGATCTGAAGTTGAAACAGGTCATGAGATATTTGAACTAATTTTGATTATCTTACTTTAATATATTTTCGAGGAATATTATGTTGATTACTTATTTTTGCAGATTACCGAAAAGAGGGCAAAGCTTCCCATTGCAAATTTTAGAGATGCCATCACATCCGCTATTGATTCTCATCAGGTTTTTGTTACTTAGGCTCTACCTTAAGTTGTTGTAGCAAACAATTATAATAACTTTTAATTATATTTACACTGCTAAATGTTTTAGCTATTTATTTGGAACTTTTGTGGGCTGAATGGAGCTGACTTGAATGAATTAGAAGATTTAATTTGTGCATGTATATTGTTATTTATTTAGCTTACTTGAATATAAACTAGTTCTCGTTCAGTTGTATAAAACAGCACCTTAGTCTTAGGAATGGTAAATGGAAAATTTACACAAATAGTTTGAAGCGAACATGTGTTGATAGCTAGATGGATTTTTCTCTAAAATTCTCACTTTTTATTATGGAGACGTCGAGTGAATTCTTAATTACGTATATATTAATATTCTTTTAAATTCGCTTGAGCCATATTAAATTTAAGTTCATCATAGGAATATAGAATTCATGTGTTAATCTATTTGTAATGCAGGTGGTGCTCATATCTGGTGAAACTGGATGCGGAAAAACCACCCAGGTTTAATTTCTTTTCTCTATATAGTTTACAACATAACTTTGACAGACAGATTAGGATATGATACTATATGGCCCTCAATATATTCCAACTTCATTGCACATCTAGAAGACTAGAACTAACATTCATTAATCGAGTGAAAAGCTTGTAAGTTATTGCACCTTTGCTAGAAACCTGCCTTCACTTTTGCTTGTAAGCTTGTAATCTATATTCTTCGTTACCGAGACTCCTCGATAAGAAAATACAAATATATATATAATCTAAATAATAATACAAAATAATCAACATTCTTCCTTCCTTTGAGGAAAACTTGGGGTCGAGTTTTGATGTGAAGAATAATGGAGACCTCTATTGTGACACCCTCCCAATCCTATCCGGGGTCTAGATCGGGGAGTCACTAAACAATTTTAGATGCATGCACCCTATATTATATATAGAATATAAAGAAATGCAACCCTGAAACTAACCTGGATCTTTAACAGGTAATGGTATGAAGCAAGCATCACTATTTATCAAATTAACATTACAAATTCAGATTCAACTTACATTCTGGTAGAGGAGGTGTGGGTGCATTCTGCTGATTAGTATTCTGTAAACGTTTGTCTTGACTTTCATCTTTCGGCTTCTGGAATCCCCAGTTTCTGTTGAATTGATTATCAAACCTTTTCTTGAACTTATTGCTATTGTTTCCGGTACCCAGGCTTCCTTCTGAAGTTTCTGACTTCCTTTTTTTGTTCTCCCTTTCTTTTTGCAATAATTCACTTTCACCTTCTATGATCATCGCTTTCTGAACCACGGTTGCGTAACTCTGTAGCTCGAATACTGCCACCCGATTTCTCATCCATAGATTTAATCCCTGTTGGAACCTTTTATACTTCTTAGCTTCAGTGTTGACGTATTCAGGAACAAACCTGGCCAACTCAGTAAATTTGGCCTCATATTGGGGAACGCTTAAATTATTTTATTTCAATTCCAGGAACTGTATCCCCAACTGATCTTGCATATATCTTGGAAGGTATTTCTCTAGGAACAATTTTGTGAACCTTTGCCATATAACTATACCTTCCCCCTCTAACAACTTTACTGACTCACTAATAATTAGCCTCACCCTTTAAGAAATAACTTGCAAATTCAGTTTTCTGGTCTTCCCCAACTTTGACTAAAGAAAATGCTTTCTCAATATCTTTTAACCAACCACCCTAGCTTCTATCGGATTTACGGTACCTTTACTCGGGTGGTTTTACAACTTGAAAAGATTTGAAAGTCACTAATGATTGAACTGGTGGTTGATTTTGTTGTTGTCGGGTCAAGGCATCTGTTTGTTGTTGGAGTAGGTGGAAGATTTGGGCTATGGTTGGATCACTCTGGTTTTGACTTTCGGAATTTGTATTGGACGCAGTTGTAGCAGGGTCTTTTTCTTTGGAGGCATGGTTCTGATAAGTCAACAAGCAACTTATTAACAATAAGCTAACATGTGACATCCCTCAGATCCGGGGTCTAGATCTGGTGCCACTAAAACAAAAATAATTTAAAACTTGGATATCTTTAAAGAATTTAAAAGAAAACCAATTTGAAATAAAAATTAAAAAAAATGATTTAAAAGAGAAATCAATTTGAAAGTAAACTTGACCCCCTAAAACAGGATCGCATACAGGTTACAGTATTGAAATCAGAAAACCAAACTACTAATTATTATTACAACTTTCTACCTCACCAGATAGACTTCGATATAAAGATTAACTGGAAATCAATATTTAAATCTGTTTTACAACATAATCAAAATTATCCAATTCCAATCCCAACTAGTCTCAAAAACATCTTCCAAGATATTCTACCTGGCCACCAAGGTGTAACCTAACCACTTGAAATCATTGTCTAGCATTACTTTTATGCGCGGTTTTAAACGAGTGAACCACCTTTCTCCCTAGCTGAAAGGGTTAAAATAAATAGCAAGAATGAGCAACAATGCTCAGCAAGTAACCATAAGTGAACACTCACAATTCTGAATGTGACAGAATTCAGGGTTTCTGAGCAATGCATCAACAATTCAACAGTGAACAATATTAATAAAGATTCACCCAAAAAGGTAGTAAGAGAATGTTATAACTTTATAGAAAACTCTCTTCAGTTTTTGTAACAACGCTTCGGTTCAAAGGATAAACCAATTTCATTTGTGTAAAAGTATAACTTTAAAACAAATAAATAATTTGATTGGAGTTTTTCCACCTACGCACAGACAATACGGGTGATTAGTCACGTAATGTCCCCATATCGGACACAAGGTCCCTCTGGACTTTACAATTGGGTTCCCAATTAGGCACACTCTAGCCTTTAATAATGCCGGACTAGGACCACCCTAGCCTCTTACGCTAAATAAATAAAATGTGCTGGACCGGCGTCTCGGCCTCTTACGCTCTCCAATCTTTAGGAATCCATAGAAACCATAAGTCGGAATTCCTAAACCATTTATCAAAACATTCTTTATAAATCTTTTCAAAATCCTTTCCCTGAAATCATTTCATTTCAGGAAGGCACTTTCATTCAAATTAGTCTTTTATCCCATTCAGGGCAATAAAACCATTTCAAAACATTAGTAACGAAAACAAGGCAAGTTAAAACATTTGCTTTGATTTGAAAACTTTTTTAACGATTTAGTAGCAAAAAGGTAGTGTAGTTTTGTGATGACAGAGAATCATTTATAGTGTCAAAGGTTCAGGTTATCAACAGTGATAGGTGATAGGGATTAAAAGTGTCAAAGGATTAAAGATTCTAATATAAAACATGAAAGTTATAGTTAAAGCAATTAAGATAAGCATGGTATATTAGATGGATAACGGGAAGCTTTGTTAAGGAAATAACAGAAATCTGGAATTGCATACTTGCATAGGTTCAACAAGGTATGTACAAAGCAGGGTATGCAAAAAGGGTTTAGAAGTTACTTGCCTTTCACAGAGCTTTCCAAAAGAGCTAATGGAGATTCTACATCAAAAACTTTCCTCCTTAGGTTCTCACATACTCCATTGAGTTGACTACGGCACAGCGTTGCTTTATCGGATTCTTAGTGCTATACTCGCAACATCATTTGTTTAATTCTGAACTTTCTTGATAAGCTCGTCTCGGTCGACTCTATATGCCAGTGAAACAATACTTCAGTCGTCGGATCAAACGAACTTAACAATTTCTGAATAACTATCGGAATCCGTAACTATCTACCCTTTTGATAATTATAAATACCATTTGTTTACCTTAATCACATAATCCAGTCAATACACATAACAATTAGCAGTTAAAACATGCTCACAACTATTAGAATTTATTAGGTAAAATAGGTTTTGACACGGGGGAATTTTAGAAAATTTCAACATGAAGTATTCGTAAATCGGACTATCCACCTGTTTTTCAAATCAAGCCAATCAACAATTCATATATACTACTATTATCCATTCTAATATAATGTAATATTAACTTTAACTCCACTTACAATTATAATCAATTACTCCATAACTCTTTCAAAACAAATCTCCAAAACAGGGCAAGCAACTTTATACATTTCTTGACTTCAACACATTAACTAAAACTTGAAACATATTAATCTATCATAATAAAAATTTACAAAATAACCTTTTTGTAAAATGGACTATCCCGGGGTCACAACCCCTCAACACCAATCATACAACAATTTCAATTACAATCCCAAAATATTCACAATACTCCACCATCCAAGTATTATTCTTAACTACTACTCCTTTGAAATTATAATTCAAAATATTAGACACCAATTCAATTAATATCACACTTGGTATACAACTAAACAAGACCAAAACAAACAACTTTCATCTTTTATCCAATATCAAATAAGGTTGTTAACCATTTCAAAACAACACCCAATACTATCAATTACAACACCATTCAATCATTCCCACCAAATAGAGTCATATAGTACTACATATAAGAAGATAAGCACATTAGACATATATGCAAGTAATCCATATTAAACAAATAATCAATCTCCAAAACAGGGTAAATAATTTTAAGAACAAAACACACTAATGCGCACACTTTATTGAAACATTTTTAATAAATCGAAAAATATTTGTTTTATTACAAAATTTTGCAGACTCCTTTCTGAATATTAACACAATTTTGCCTAAAAATTTCATATCCAAAACATTTTATTTAGGCAGAAAAATGAACTGGTTAAATCAGTATCCAGACACAGAAAATTTCAGATTGCACGGTCTTTACTAAATCATGCATATCTTTTTACTCGTTAATCCAAACGCCACACGGTTTTCGCGTACGTAAACTAGAAATTATAAGGAACAAATATATCATACACCCACTGTTAAAAACTGCACATGCTGGTCCCAGTTTCACTAAACAGGACAGGGCAGTTAATACTAGCAGTAAATCAAGATCACATAAACATGGTTAGCATCCAATTACATTCATGATCTGCAATTAACAAAATTGTGAAATTACCATCCATCTCTACTCATACTAATCTGAAAATTTAAGGTTAGCACTTCACTAATCCACTTAGTCTAACAACTGACTAATGACAATTAAGCCAAGCAATTAACATCAACTTTATATAGAAACTCTAACACTAATAATCAATTTACCCAAATATTTCCAAAATCAATCACAACTTTGACATGCAGGCACTAAAACTCAGCAACTAGGTACCTTGTAAACATGTTTAACAACACAAGTGATAAAAATCATGAATCCATGTCGAGCAATCAAGTAACAGCTTAAACTTCAAAGATTTTGAACATATATAGACATAATCTAACATGCAATTCAGATTACTAGCATTACAACAACCAAATGAATATGACTAGCATTAATCCATCAAATTAACCACACCGTCGGCACCACACTGTCGGCTCCCGATGGTCATTGCCGACGGTGACAGCTCCGGTGGAGGCCTGTTTACAGGTCCTTCACACCCGACTTGTCCCCTTTCTCCAAATTATCACCTAAATTCGATCCAAGCTTCTACAAACCATCCCTAATCCTCGCTCCTTTTGCATGCAACTTTGACTACATATATATACATACATGCTAGTATACAGCAGTCACGGCAAAGGAGATCACGGGAAGGGAATACAAACAACAACAAACACACCACAATAAATCAGTAGAGAAGAGATTTACATGAGGGCAGCAAAACGAGAGAGAGAAATGGAAGAAAATTTGCAAGTAGAGAGAGAGCAAGAAAGACCTGGGCAACTGATGAAACAGGGCAATGGGGAAGAAAGAGGTCGGTGGTGGGTTTTTATAAAAGCAAGGGGAAAACGGTAATTTCACAAATGCTGAATTTTATTATACAATCATTAATAAATCGAATTTTAATGGGAAATAGGTAGAAAAATGAACTTAATATTTTTAAAATAAAGAACATGATTTCAGAAGCTTGTATATATTTTTAAAATAATTTTTGGACTTGTAATTATTTTGTTATGAAATTTAGAAGATAACTCAGTTTAAAGGAATAATAATACCTTTAAAATCTTTAAAACTCATATAAGCTTAAATAAATTAAACTTATATTTTTATAACATTTCTAAATACTCAAAAATCATTATAGAAGAATTTTCATGATTTTTGGATGTTCCAATATTTAATTATGGAATTTAGAAGGGAATTGTTTTTAAATCACAACAAGTCTCAGGAAATTATTTAAAAATCATGGGGCTCAAAATAATTGAAACTATATTTTTAAAAAGTCTCTAAATATGTAGAGTTGATAAGGCAAAACAAATCATGACTTTTGGACGTTCAAATAATTATTCTAAAAATCAAACAGTGCATCAAAATGGTTTGAAAATTAGTTTTAAAATACGTACAGTAAAAAATTAAGCATGTTCGTACATATATGCATTCAATACAAGACATATAATCATAACACGTAGTTCACAAATAGTCAAATAAGGTTGACTCATCAAATTGGAATAAGACCTTTTTATTATTATTTATAATACAATTTCTACGGGCGTTACATAACATATATAAGAAAACAGAAATACTTTTATCTTTTCTAAACTTTAGGCAGATTTTAAAATTAATTTTAAATATGCAGCTTTATTGCTACATAAGTTACGTGTTATAGCAAATGTTATAACGACGTGTGGTGATAGAGGAACATAGGTATTAAAACAAACAATTCTAACAATTATAACAGGAAAAAGGTATAAACAACTCACAAATATAAAGAAAAAGTGCATGGATAGATAAAGTAGAAATGTTAGAGTACAACACTATAATATAAAGAAAGTACGACAACAGTTCTAAGAAGCAAATACAACAACATAACTCCGACTACTAGCGAAGGGTAAACAAGGGAAAATGACCCTATCTACTAGTAGCTTATACAAACAACGACAAGGGATAATCAACAAGTGGGCTCCACCAAATGCACGACTCCTAAAAGCCGACTCGGCCCACCAAGCCACGCCCATCTCGTAGAGCCCTCAACTTGGATAGCATCCAGTTTATCAAACTGGTTACCCTACGAGTCTCCTCAACAATTGAACTAGTGGATGGCCACTCGGTCAAGCGTCTCCTAGCAATATCCTCCACAATCCTGATGCGCTCCTCCCACTCTGCTTCGAAAACAGCTCGGCAACTGTTGTATTTCTCAGTCATACGGTCTAACAATGCTTTGAGTTCTGTATTCTATCCAAAGAGAAAGTCGCGGTCTGATATGGAACAGATGGAGGCTCACTCGCTATAGGGGCTCTAGATCCTACATAATCCTACATAAGCAACAGAAGCAGTCCTAGTAGCTCGGGTAATCTCAACACGAGCTGGGATAGGGGCAATGGTAGGTGCTACTGCCTGAATTGGGTCACTCTTTACCATCTCAGGATCTGAATCAGGAAGGGATACATTAGAGGGAGAGTCAGAGGATATCCATCACCTGTAATTATAATATACAATATACAAAACAGAATAAGGTTATCTTAAATCTAAGGGTTCTTATCTTAAATATCAACACTATACTTATCTTATCTTAAACCTATCTCAGTTTAAGTCTTAAATCTAAGTAAGTAGCAATAAAGTTGTAGATATCATTCATAAACATGACTTCGTTGAAGTATTTTGTTATAACAAAGTCAATGTGGACTGCCAAAGAAGTCCCTTCCACATCTACAAGCAAGGCTTAGAACCATTGAGACCTCCAGATCAAATTGCACATATGAATTCGCTTTCAAAGTACGCTTACTTTTCAAAAGTAGAGTTGTCAACTTTTTTTTCCCCATACCTTATGGTTTCACATGAAATGTTGGTTGTGTCATCTTGGTGTTGTCGACTCTTTTTTCGCACACCGTATGGCTTTGCAAAACATGTAGGTTATGTCATCTTGGTGGAAAAATATTTGAACTTTGCGTGATGCATCTTGACCTGTATCAAATTGCTATATAATTGTTCACATTCATTCTCCAATTTATCGTGCATAGTTTTTAGAGTACCATTAATAAGATTGTTTAAGATACACTTACGGGCTGTTAGTTTACATGAATCGGGTACGATGAGTCGTGAATCAGGTTCTCGCGGGTCGACATAAGGATCCCTTTTAAAGTCATATTTTCATTAAATATTTTCAATATATATTTAAAATGATATGGTATTGTTATTTATTATAACAATCTTTGTTTATTTTGAATTATATCATATCTTTTAGAATATATAAAATATAAATTTGTAATCAGCATACTTTAATTTCAAATACCGATAACTGACATATAATGTTAAAAAAAGTGATGAAATTAAATTTGGGGTATAATTCACTTGAATTATAACAATAAACAAATTGTCTCGAAACAAATTCAACAATATTATTATTTTATTATACAGCCGGAGTTCCGATCAATGTTGCACGGTTCACGGGTCATTCGGGTACGTGGTACGGGATCGGGTACGTGAAACCGTAGTTTCTATGAATCGGGTACGGTGATCCGCGAATCGGATACGCGGGTCGATATGAGGATCCCTTTTATAGTTATTTTTTTAGAAAGCATTATGTATATTTGCTATTGTATCTATGTTTTAGTTATTTTTTTATAACTAAAATATATAAGTAAATTAATCAGGATATGTAAAATTTCAAAGTTACTAGACATAATATTAAGGGGATTCAAATATGTTCAAGTAAACGAGGCATGCCTTGTGTGTCTTCCCTACTATGTTTTTATTCGTTTTCAAATTTATGTTTCAAAATTAATTTCAATCTAGATGGTATCAAGTTATCTTCCTTTTTTTTATTCTTTCTCCTTTTTACATAATGATTGTCGGAGTTAAAAGGGGGATCGCCGAATTTGGCGAACTGGAGCGGACCCCGAGTGATCCGGGTCGAAAAAGAATCGTGTTCCGGAACGAGGGAACTGGATCGCGGTTCCATAGGCTGACCCACGAACCATGCAACACTAGTTCCGATTACTAGGCTGTCCACCTCTTTTCTTCTCTATAACTTAACCTGCTGCTTCTTTGACTTCTTTGTTTATGCCCATACATATATGCATAAGCAACAAGTCGTCATTGTCTCATCGCTCATCATGTTTGTTTCTTTGCAGCACATCACCCTTTTGTTCTTTTTTGCTGGAAACGGTGAATTGGTGCGCGAGTCGTGGCAACACGAGTTGACCCGTGTTCCGGAACGAACAACCAGTTAATACATACTTACATTTATCAAATATTCTTCAATCCATAATAAATAATTTCAAATTAATAATTTTCGCAATAAATAATTTAATACACAAGCAACACCCATCTCCTGTAAATAATAAACTAATCCTAATAATTTTTTAGAGTCCTAATAGATAACTATTACCATATGATTTTGCCAAAAAAAACACCTATTGTATATCTAAACTCCTAATAAATTAATACATCTAAATTTCTAGAAAAACCCTAATAGATAATACAAAAATATATATTTCTATTAAAGATAGGAACTATTTTACAACTACTTTTATTAGTTGCTTTGCAACTAATTTTCTCTTTGGCCCTACATTACTCCGACACGGCACTTTCGGCAGTCGTACTTGTGTCGACCCGACCTGGGACATGGCCTGAAATGTGGGCCATAGGAATTAGAGATGAAGAGATCTTGTAAAAGATGAAAAAATAAGAACGAGAAAAGATATGAAAGAGATGATGGTAGGGTTGCTGCTATAGAAGACGAAGGAAGGCGACATCGTGGTATTTACAAGCTGCAATATGATGCAATATAGCGTATGATGTGTATAGAATGTATGTGGGCATGCTTTTGTGCAGATTCATTTTTTAATTATATAATTGGGTCCAGTTGTTTTCCAACACACACTTCCATGTTTATAAATACTGATCCAGTACATTGGACTATGTACTCGTTTAATTTTAACAATCAGTTGATATTTTATATTATTCACAAGGTGATAATAAGAAGTAATATAAACCGACTTAAAATAGTAAAATTTTAATACCTAAAATTATTGAAATTATTATATTTAGCAATCAATTACTTTTATAAATTAGTCACAAAATAATAATGAAAAATAATATAAATCGACTGAAAAATATTTATTATTTAATATATAAATTATCGGGTGTCCCCCTGTCCCAATTTTTCAGGAGTTCTGAATCCGACACTCTGTACCTGAGTCCGGGCAATATAGCTTTTGCCTGGTGTGTCTTATTATATTTATTTGATTTGATGCAGGTACCACAATATGTATTAGACCATGTATGGGGTAAAAGTGAGACATGTAAGATAGTCTGTACTCAACCGCGGAGAATTTCAGCAGTTTCAGGTGACTAATAACTGCCTTTGCATCTGCCATATATATCATCAATTACTTCTATTTCACCATTGATTGTCAACTATGCGTAAATCTTATATGATAGTATATATGTAGTTGCGGGAAGGATTGCTTCTGAAAGAGGCGAAAATATAGGAGACAGTGTTGGATACAAGGTAATAACTGCAACCTACTATGGGTTTTGTGGTATGCTTCTGTTTCTGTATACTTGCTCGGAAGAGCATATGATAATTGTGCCAATTGAGCTATACTGGATCATGATTTATTAAAAATAATGGTAGTGAGAGGAATCACTGTTTGCAATGTTGCAATGTTGTCTGTAAATGACATTGAGAGATGTTGCAAATTTCCTAACTTATCCATTTAGTTTTATTCTTCTTGGGTAGCTCATAGATACAATTGTCACTCATTATTTGTTTTGATTATTATATATCGGTGAAAATATAAAATTAAAAAAATATATCAAATAACTATGATGTTTGTTTTTTTAGTCGTAAGTAGTAAATATAGTGCTTTAGACATTCATGAAATTTGTACTAGTGATAACGTAAAGCAATGAGAATGGTTAAGCTGGAGGTGCATCTGCGAGTGTAAATAATATTTATCTCCAATTATGAAGTCTTCTGCAATTGATTGACCAGAGCAATGAATAAGTGCTTTAATCTTGAATTTTGGTTTTCTGTTTGTATCATGATATGTACATACACACAGGAGTGCCTGCACACAAACACATACATACACACACACACACACACACACATACATACATACATACATACATACATACATACATACATACCACACTCACCTATCTTATAATGTATATTTCAGATAAAGATGGAGAGCAAAGGTGGGAGAGATTCATCTATTATATTTTGCACTACTGGAGTCCTTTTAAGGGTTTTGGTTTCAATGGGAAGCAACAACTTAGGAAAGAAATCCTCCAGAGATAGTAATGCTATTGCTGGCCCTAATGGCATAACACACATCATTGTGGTATGATACATTGCTGGGACTTGACTTGCATATCTCGTTTTTTTTAACCTCCTTGACCAACATGATTTAGAATCTCTAATATCACTTGCTTCATGGTATGATCAGTGTCTAAATCTACCCTTCAAATTTTCTTTATGTATAATTCAATAGTGCTTAGTTTCTTATTATTTTTGTTTTGAACCCTACTTCCATTTGTAAGCTAAAATTCCTGTAATCTAAATCAACCACTTACATATGCCACAAAAGTCCACTTGCAAGCTGGAGAAGCAATATGGTGGCAGATACATAAAGAAATCATTTCACCTCTGCTTCCATGAGATCCGTTGCATGTTAAGTGGTATCAGTTTTATTGGGCATACTAATTCACTCCTACAAATCTTAATACATGTTATCATAGAAAGACTTTGTAGAATCAAGCCACAGTGAACATCATATGTATTTTCTTGCATACTGTACAGAGTGGGAAAATGTGACACTGCGATCACAGGCTAGGTAGGCGAATATAAGTAGGACATGGGCAACTAACAGAGCTAGTTGCACCATAATCTCTTTTAAACTCAGACCAGTTATATTGGTAATGTTCAAACCAAACAAGTTTTATGCTCTGTCTCATTTTTACATGAATTAAATCGTTGCTTTTGAGCTTAAAAGCGGGTTTGGCAGGCATATCACACTGTGCATTATTGTGCTGGGCTTTGTATGCAGAACGATATTTGCAGCATTCTCCAATTCCATTGAAGTTCCCAGCTTATCTGTGATTGATCGAACTTCAGGTTGACCTAGTAGATACGGATTAATTATAGAATACAAGGGAAAGTGGAAAAATATTTTTTGTCAATAGACCAGGCATAGTTCTATGTACTGGAATTCTAGAAACAAGATCAAAATCCTCAGTCATCTATCTTATCTTTTTCACTACGCCGTTGGTTTATAGCAGGGTTATCTCCTATTTTTTTGATATCATCTTCTGTCTTTTAGCTTTGCAGTCGTATCAATTACCATTTTACGGTTCATATGAGAATCCTCGATTATATATGTTTTTCTTCTCGGTATCTCGTTGATGGTTTTTGTCTGATTTCCCCCTAAAATGTTTTCAATATCATTTTCCGTTTTTGAAATTTAATTCTTATAGTTTTGCAGTTGAATTTATTACTGTTTACACAGAATGGCCATAAGTCATCAGTTTTGAATTGCTTTGCTCAAGTCTCTAGAGTTTAAATGTAGTTCCTATTATATCCTCTATATAAGTAGTGTAAGAGGGTTAACATGGGATGGTATGGCATGGTCGTCAATAGGTCCTACAAAACTAAAGAATTTAGAAAAATAAATAAAAAGGGATAGTAATAAAGAAAGTGTAATATGCATACATTAATTTATTTAATAAATTAAAAATGTAACCAACCAAAAGAATCAATAACAGTATTATAATATTTATATACATATATATCTATTTTAACAGAAATACAAGTAACAAGTTGTATGATTAATAATACAAGAATACTTTTAAAAACTTTATTAAGAAAAAATAATTATAATAGAAATACAAGAATACTTCTTACACATTATGTTAAATAAACTTAAAATATTGTTGGAAGAATAAAAAATTAAAAACGAGTTAAATTAAAACACATATTATAAAGTTATAATACTTTGAAGAAATCCATGCATCACACATGATTTAAGCTAGTACATATTTATTATTATTTAATATTCATATCATCATTCTAGTGCAAGTATGTTATCTAGTACTTGAGTATTCTGTATCCCGACCGACTTGAATTTTATAATTGTTGTACAATTTTACAAACATCCGCATCTCTGCCTCCAATTGTAACCTTGCTCCTAGATTTTGGGATACTGGTCTTAAATATTATCCCGTTCTATCATAGTCTTTCATTTGTTAGCTTAGAGACTGATTCCCTGCAATTGCTAGCTTTTTGTTTTGTTTCCACTAGGTTCTAGGTTCAATTTCCGTTCTCTTCTTGTATTTAATATTCTAGTGTCATCTTCTGTAAATATGCCTCTATGTTGCAATGAAGTTCTCAAGTGGAAGAAAATATTCCTCTTGGCTCTTTGTTATTAACATCGCCAAAGTTAGAAGGATATAAATGGTGTATATCTTTCAATCTTTGTTATATTCGATTATACCTGCTGAATCTATCCTTTGGTCAATATATACATGGGATCTGGTGACCAATTGATTTTGGTAGTGGATATTTCCAAATGCACAATTGTTAATTTTAAACGTGTATTCAATTTTTGTCTAGTTAAATAATTATTGTCTGGTGAAGCCCAATTGTGTAGAAACACATCGTAAAAATTTCACATTTCCTTACTTTCTTAGGGATACTGATTCTTGCTGTTGTGCTTTTACAATGTATGTCTCACCTATGTTATGTCGATGTATTGTATCAATATATTAGAAGTAAACATTGTGTTATTTATATTTTATAGTCTTATACTTGTCGAAAATGTTGTAGGATGAAGTTCATGAACGTGATCATTTTTCAGATTTACTGCTGGCAATAGTCAGGTATACTTAATCTATGGTCAGTTCTTTGTTAATTCCATATTCTTTTTGTTTTTATGTGAATTAAGTAGTTCTGTGCTAAAGACATGGTGTAGCGATCCGATGTGAATTGACAAAATTTTGTATACCAGTGACAGTACTTGCTTTCATACAATGCATAGAACTCAAAATTTTTATATTTTTTTGCAAATAAAATATTTTATTTTTAACAAAGATGTACCAATAGGGTATACCTGCTGAAATTTATTTATTCAGAACTCAATGACATGTTTATCACAGAGTGAGTATTGAAGATCGCATTTAAAATTCTCAAGTTCTATGATTGAGAATGCAAGTGAAGCAACAAATTTTTTTATTCCCAATTATTAGGCTTAATTATATTTAGTTTGGATAAAACAGTTGTTACTCATATTTGTGGGATATAAGAAAATATTATAATTCAGTAAAGGCTTATGATTTTGAGCATGACATCATGGAATTAGTCAAGTATTTTATGTTATATTTAAGTGTCTGTTTACTTAAATCATTAAGTTATCTATTAGGAATGTTCTAAAATGTAGATAGTTATAGTAGTGTCTTTTTTCCTTCTAATTTAGTAGTATCTTTCTTTAAGAATGCTAAATTAATTTCATGGTTATTTTTTATCATATAGGAAAGTGTTCTTAAGGAGAAATCGTCATCATTTTATAGAGATATTCTAGTTGTGCACATCAACCATTTGCCAAGATCCCCTCTATTATACCCTTCCTTGTACCTGTTGACATTATTTGGTATCAAGCCCTTTGTTCTCTAAACCTTCTATCACAACTTTACTAAAACCTTAACAATTAAACTACTTAATTATTTTATGTTAGATGTTAGTGTCTCTGTACTTTAATTTTTTGAATTATGTATTAGAAATATTCTAAAATGTAGATAATTACAGTATTATTTATCTTTTCTTTTCCTTCTAATTTATAGTAACTATCTTTAAGAACGCTAAATTGATTTTATGGTTATTTCTTATCATATAAGAAAGTGTTCCCAAGGAGAAATTATCATCATTTTATAGCCATATTTTAGTTGTGCACATTGAACCGCCAAGATCCCCTCTATGATACCTTCCTCATACCTGTCCTACATCATTTGGTATCAAGCCCTTGTCACCTTCTATCATCCAAATAGCGACCTTAATAAAACCTTACCCTTTAGACAACAAGTGCACTGCTGTCTTAAATTTTTTTCAGAAACTTTGCAGAGTTAACGGGTTATAAACTAAAGCATCTGCTATAGATACAAAACGATCTCAGTTTACCCAAAAATAAACTTGAGCAGAGAGGGAAATACTATGAAGGAAGAAATGAAATTTGCAAACCTGAAACAAAGCATGTCAAAGAATTTTCTTGTTCGCTTTTCTTCTTTCCTCTTCATTGCTAGGTTTAATTTGCTGCTAGCCTATGCAGAAGCTGCTAGTCTAACCCCTAAAATTCTCCTATTATACTGTAGAAAAACACTTGAGTATCCAGAATTTTCGGACAAAGTACATGTCAGTCCCAAGTTCCATAAATTGATTCCATTTCCAAAGTTTCAGAAAAAAGTGCTGTGACAACCCGGGTCAAATCCCCACTCCTTTTGAATATCAGGTCTAATGCCGAATCAAAAGCTAACATAAGCCCAAAAAGTGATCCAAAGGCAACAATTTGGCTAATCAACAATCCCACCATAGGCCCCCAAACGATTATGATTTGTTGGTGCACTTGGTAGTGATACTTAAGCTTAGAAATTAAACTAGGTGTTCCACATGCTTAGAAATACAGAAATCAATTTGAACTAGATTGCTTCGAGGTGAAGTGTCCGGTTTTACATGAAGTATCCTCCACGGATCCCAAACCCATACCCATGTTATGTCCGGTGGACATGAGTATGAGGTCAAAATTGAAGAATCCGGGTAACGGATATATGCTTGATACTAGTTTGTTCATTATGTAGTTGAGGATACTAAATTGCACTAACACTCTTATTTGGTTTGTTATTTATTACATTAGTTACTGAGTTTCTTTTATAAAAAAAAGAGACATTTTTTTCAAAATTTCAGTTTTGCTCCAATATGATTTTTATATTCTGTATTGTTGGACTCCCTGAGAGACATATATATTACATTCTACTAATTTGTGTCCTAGTTATGGTTACATCAGATATGGCTGCTTATATTTGTTGTTTCATTTGCAGAGATCTGCTTTCTTCAAACCCTAACATACGTGTTGTAAGTAATAAAATGATTTCTTAAGAGTTTCTTAGTCCCAATGGAGACTTCTTTAAAATGAATATCCTGAACATTTTTGTAGTAGTATAACCAGGTAAATCTTGGCAGGTACTGATGAGTGCTACAATTGATGCTGAAAGGTTTTCTCAATATTTTGGTGGCTGTCCAGCCATTAAAGTTCCTGGGTTCACTTATCCTGTAAAATTTTCTTTTCATTTCGTCAAATGTCAATTTTTTCAATCTGTTTGTTTTCTATTTTCTGATGAAGTGGTACCGTCTTCAGGTCAAAACATTTTATTTGGAGGATATACTTTCTATACTGAAATCCAATGAAAATAACCACCTTGAAAGTGCTTCAAGATCGGTTACAAGTGAGAATTTTTTGTTGTCAGCGGAATATAGAGCTGTCATTGATGACACTATTACTTTGGCTTGGTCAAGTGATGAGTATGAGCCCCTCCTTGACTTGGTTTCTGCTGAAACAGGGCCTTGTATCTTTAATTTTCAGCATTCATCAACTGGAGTAACTCCACTAATGGTCTTTGCCAGAAAAGGCAGAGTTGGTGAGCTTTGCATGACCCTCTCTCTAGGGGCTGATTGCTATTTACAAGATAATGATGGAGCGACAGCACATGACTGGGCCATACGAGAGAACCAGAAGGAAGCTGCCGAGATTTTGAAGAAACACATGGAAAAAATTGATATGAATAATAAGGACGAAGAGTGTTTACTGGACAAATATCTTGCCACTGTCAATTCTGAAGTAGTTGATTGTGTCCTCATAGAAAAATTGTTGAAGAAAATATGTACTGACTCGACTGATGGAGCCATCCTTGTTTTTCTTACTGGGTGGGATGACATACAGAGAACAATAGAAAAATTACAGAAAAGCTCCTTCTTTAAGGATGCTTCTAAGTTTTTACTATTACCCCTTCACTCTAAGGTCCCTTCCCTAGACCAGAAGAAAGTTTTTGAAAGGCCCCCACCTGGTTGCCGCAAAATCGTTCTTTCAACTAACATTGCTGAGTCGTCTATCACCATTGATGATGTTGTTTATGTTATAAACAGTGGAAGGATGAAAGAGAAAAGTTACGACCCTTATATTAACGTATCAACTCTCCTTTCTTCTTGGATTTCAAAAGCAAGTGCAAAGCAGCGAGCTGGACGTGCAGGACGCTGTCGGCCAGGTATCTGTTACCATCTATATTCGAAAATCAGAGAAGCCTCATTTTTAGATTTTCAAGTTCCTGAGGTTAAGAGAATGCCTCTTGAAGAACTCTGTCTACAGGTATTGATCTCTCGTTTGAATATAAAACATTGTAAAATGCTCTAATTGAAATAAATGTGTATGTATGCTCGGTATTTTTGGTGGTCTAGAGCATTGAAAGTGCAAACTAGCTTACCTTTGTTTTCCTAGTCTAGCATAGGTTTTTGATTTTTCATGTTTCAGTGTAATGTCCTTTCCAGAACTTATCAATGCTTAGTATTATTGGTGATTTAGAGCATTGGCTGTGCAAGCTAGCTTAACTTTTACTTCCTAGGTAGCATGTTTTTTGTTCTCGCATGTTGGCAGAATATAAATTCTTTTCAGATTGTCAATGTAGATGGTAAACTTTTGGGATTATGATATGTGGAGAAAGCTGTATTATCTATTATATAGGAAGCTCATTGGGTTTTTTCTACCTTAACTTTCTTCACTGGTAGGTCAAGATCCTTGATCCAGTCTGCAAGATTGATGAGTTTTTAGGGAAGTTGTTGGACCCTCCTGTTATACAAAGCATAACTAACGCAATCAGTGTTCTCCAAGAACTTGGGGCCTTGACACCTGACGAAGAACTCACCGAGCTTGGAAATAAGCTAGGTTCTCTTCCTGTGCATCCAGTACTAAGCAAGATGCTTTTCTTTGCCATTTTATTGAATTGCCTGGATCCTGCTTTGACGTTAGCCTGTGTCTCGAGTTATAGAGATCCATTTTGTAATCCCATGGATCCTACTGAAAAAAAGAAAGCTATATCTGCTAGATTGGAGCTCGCTTCGCTGTATGGTGGGCACGGTGATCATCTTGCAGTAATAGCTGCATTCGAGTGCTGGAAGATAGCCGTAGAAAAGGGTGAAGGGGCAAGTTTTTGTTCAAGGTACTTTTTGTCTCCTGTCACCATGAAAATGGTGTCTAGAATGCGTACGAAATTCCTGGGTGAGTTATATAGAAGAGGGTTTATTCCAAAAGATGGCCCTTGTTGTAATATTAATGCACATGACCCTGGTATACGCAATGCTGTTCTCCTTGCTGGTTTCTATCCAATGGTTGGAAGGTTGTCTCTGCCCAAACGTGGACAGAGAGCTGTTGTGGAGACTGCTGGTGGTGTGAAGGTTCGTTTGACGTCTTCTTCTGCCAACTATATGTCATCTTCTGATGATTCTGATCCTTTAGTCATATTTGATGAGATAGTCCGCGGAGATGGGGGTTTGCTTATTAAGAACTGTAGTGTCATCGGTCCGCTTCCATTTTTATTGCTAGCAAAAGAGATTATAGTGACTCCTTATGAAGAAGTTGAAGACAAGAAAGGGCATGTTGAATCTGAATGTCCTGGCCAGGTCACTGATCACTGTGAAGTGCACAAGCATAGAGACTCTCCTATAAAAGGACAGACAATTATGTCATGTCCTGGTAATAAAGTGAAGGTAGTTGTTGATCGGTGGCTACCTTTTGAGTCAACAGCTCTTGATGTTGCTCAGATATGCTGCTTAAGGGAGAGATTATCTGCAGCAGCCTTGCTCAAGGTATTTCACACTCTTTGCTCATATTTCATTCTAGTTTTGCTTGACTCCTTCAGAAACCTCTAACTCTCAATTCAATTTTTATGCTTTCTAGATTAGGGATCCATTTGGAACTCAGTCGAAGATCTCTGATGCCTCCATAAATTCGATAGCTCGTATTCTATCATATGATGGCCTATCTGGCATCCCCTCAACATTAGAATATAAGAGTCCACAGGCTTCAGAAACAAGTGCAACTGAAGCTGGCCAGTCGGAACTTGTAAGAGAGAGAGGGACTTCAAACCCAGATCCTTATTTAACTTCTCTTATGCAGCAATACCACATAAAGAATTATTCCCTTGATGATGTAGGTGAAGTATCTATATACGCGAAAAGGGATAATCCGAACCAAACTTCTTATTGTAACCAACCACCACCACCACCTGTTGAAATGAAATACAGACTACCAAATTGGATATAGTTTGTAAATCAGTTACCAAAATTTTATCGTCAAATAGCCCGTTTTCCAAGCGTTATACGTCAATGTTACAGGCTTATAAACATGCAATTTTTAAAATTGTAGTTACTATTTTTTTTAATTACCTTTGTGTAACTAGGAGTGAGAAAGACTCGAGGCCTTTGAATAATATAGTCGGTTGGGAAATATTGCAGTTTAACAATATAGTTTACGAAATAATTGTGTTAAAATATATAATTGGATTGAAAATAGTAATCTTTCACAGTAACATTAAGAAATATAGATTAAAATTTTGGAGAAGAGATGCATTAAAAAAATTAAATTTTTTGTTAAGAGATGATATATTAGAAATAGTAGAGGTTAAATTTATTGTTCGATTATTTAAACTGGTGATAATTTAGAATAGAATAATAAAAAAATATTAATGAAAATTTGAAAAGAAGATTTTTAAATAGTGTGCATGCACCAGACTTAGATATATAATTTAATGGAATTGTAATTTCTGATATTAATTATGAATTGTGATTATCAAAGTATTTATCTATACTATATTATTAAATCCAAATATGTAAAAGTTTTGGTCAGTATTAGACTACAAATCTAAAATATATATATAATTTTACTAATAATAATACGGGTCTAACTATATACATATTTATAGTAATTAAAATTTTATTTTTTAGACTCAAATTATATATTTATTATAACACTAGTCCAAATTATAATATACTGGGGAATTTGCCCGTGCTTCGCATATAGGTGAAATTATAAAAAATAAAGAATTTAATTAATTTATTTAAAGTTTTTAAAAATTTAAGCTAATGCAAAAATTTATAAAATATTTAAAAGTAACGTTTATTAATTAATTATAATAATCATAATTATAAATTTAAAATACATTTGAGAATAATAAAAAATTGAATCTTACATACATTTCAAAAACATAAACAATCATCCCATATGAAATAAAATACAAATATGTCTTAAAACATTTAAACATTGAAAAAATTGTTGAAGAAACATTAAGTAACAATCATCTCATACGAAATAAAATTCAAATATGTCTAAAACATTCAAACATTGTTCAAGAAAAATGAAGTATCACAATAAGAAATATGTGAAATATATTCCCTAAACATTTAAAGATCTCAAGTATCATCCATCCAAAAAGCAAAGTTGAGTAGACAAAAACCCTTCCTCATTTTTCTTGTCATGTTTGAAAAATTTAAAGACAATCAATAATTAGAAATAATAATTTAATATATGACATGCTTGATATTTTTAATTCTCGATAAATGAAAATGTCAGTTTAATCTTCTTGTTGCAAGATTTAGCTGAAACTAGAGTATTTCATAACTCAACATTCTGAAATTATTCAAGTATTAATAATTTACATAAATATGCAAAATAAAGAATGATATTATTGAAAAATTAAAAAATCAATTCACATCTCCAATACTCGAAGTAGTATAGTCTGAAATTTACTATACTGATTCAGAAGTCGATGTTTTTGATTTTTTGGAAATATAAGCATTAGTAGCATCATATAATTCGCTATTAATTAAGTACATTATCTTCACTTATCTTTATATTTAAAGTAACATATTTATCAGTGATGTCCAAAATCAATTGAGGAATAGATGGATTAAAAGCGGTCTATAAAATAATTACATAGAAAGTAAATAATAACATAATTTAATAATTAAAACATAACGTATATTTGTTAATAATTATGTTTATATAATAATACTTCCCCGAGATTCTCTATCATTTTTGTTGCACTTTTTCCAACTAAACGTTTAACAGCACGATGAGAAAGAATAACATTAACAGCTTCTGTTGAATCTTCAGCAACTATTAAAATCATGTATCTGTTTCAAAATGACAAAATCATTTAATATATTTATAGTTAATGATAATATAACAAAAAATGAACAATATACCTTGTTTCAGTAAATGACATGCTCCTAAGACATTTCGGATTAGGACACTTAAACCTCCCTTCTAATTTCTTCATTTCTTCCGGACAGAAAGTACAAGAATTATATCACCAATTATCAGCTGCTTGAACCTTCTTAATTTTAACACTACACAAATCATTTCTCTGTCCAAAAAATTTATTGTTACAATCCAATACATATTTATTAATAATCAAAATTGTCATTTAATATGATAGTTATTTACTTATATTACCTTGATATATTATGTGAAAGTTTTTTCAGTCAATTTTTTTAATGTGATAGTCTCAATAACTTGAACAATATCAACTATGGTATCAGTTGAAACAACGGTAGCCTCAGTACCCTCAGATGTATATCCGTCTTGATCAAGCATATATTTGAGAATAATTGTTTATTTTATGGCATTATGCAAATTAAAAAAAAATTAATAAATTACTTAAATTTCAAATTTGAATTACCTTTTACGAAATTCATTCACCACATTGAATTCCAAGCTGAAGTAGATTTAGGATGATGACAAGGTAGTTATTTGAACATAAGCTGTAAAATTTAATAAAAATTTATTAACTTAAATAATACAATTATTTGATAAACGTAATTTATATATTCACAATATTAACTTACTCCTAAAGGTCTGTAACTTCACACTTGTTAAAATGCTTATAACTAGCGTGTCCAAATCATCCCGATAAAGGCCATTGACTGTTTCAGCCAATCCTCCACATACAGTAACCGTGTGAGAATTTCTGTAAGAAATTTCATAAGTTTAAAATAGTAAACAGTATATCAATAGACTCATATAAATTATACCTATATATATAGTTATAGATTTAAAACCAACTGGGGATTTATGAATATATGCATTCAAGTATGATATTTTTTATGCATCTAGTTCCATATCATGTTGGTCTTAAGCGTATATAACGTGATTGTACAGAAACCTAGATTTCGATTTTGATAGTGTAATGCATTTTACGGGAACGTTCGCAAGTAAATACTTGTTGTCAATCTAGTACAATATAGACATAACCATATAATTATTGTAAGCATGAAACAAATAAGAATGAACACAATTCATGTATATAATAGTTAATCCATATAATAAAGCATAACAATGCAATCATGCAATTAGAGAATTACCTATAATATAAGGAGAAGGGTTTAAGAAAACAAACAGAGATTGAATTTAATCTCGAGTCCAGAAAATCTGTCTCCTTAAAGCAGTTTCGCCCCTCAATGTTTGTGCATTGTGACCTGCCTCCCAGGATAAAATGAGATACAGTACCACCGATAAATCAACGATAATCTCAGCAAACTTGAACTGAGTTAGAAACTATCACTGAAATATTTTGAACTTTAACACTGAAGAGATTAAAATTATAGAGAAGGCTATAATTTTCTCAACTTGATAAAACTGAAACCCTAAGACTCTATTTATAAGAAGAGACTTGAATGAGCTTATTATTCTTTTCAATGTGGTACAAGGTATTTATAATAAAAACCAATGAATAGGTTTGTACTATTCTCGATGTGGTACACTTCTCAAAAACCACTTTAAAGAGTTATACTTTGGAACACCAGTTCTCATTCACCTTTTATCCATTTTGAGCGTGTAAATATGCGTTGAAATTCACTCACATAGTAGAATACGATCCAACCAATACACAATACTAACATATAATGTTAACCACTCAAATTGAGTCTCAAAATGGTTCACAACTTAGTCCAAAATACTAAGTTTTTTTTCCTAACAATCCCCCATAAGTGAGATTGATGGTCCAGTAGCACACACCATATAAACAGACAGACATGGAGCTTGACTTGGTGATAGTTTCCATGGTTAAATATAGCATACGGTAGGTAGAGAATGCTCCTTGAACCTCCGATCGAGTAAGCATACCGACTTTACTGGTAGACAGTAGACGCTATTGTCCTTGAATTGTTCGACCGTTTGTGTAAACGATGATATACTTATCACTATAGCTTTCCTGACTCGTTCAGTTCTCATGATTATGTCCATTTTGGCCATGGAACATCGTCCTGGTTTTGCAGGAGTTTCTAAAGAATTGTGCCTCTTAATTCTCCTTTGAAGTGTCCCCACTTCTCTCCCACATAGGTGATCTTTATCTTATAGAATAACCCGTGTTTACTCAACTGAATTCCATGCATTCAAACTTAAACTCCATGTATTCACCGAAAGATCATTAAAAATATAAAGCTTATCCTCGTACCATACGGGTCTCCCTGTTTCCTCATCATAAGAATAGGCCTGGGGTTACCCCAACAGTGATTTGGTCATCATAATTTAGTTGGCCCATTGAACCTAGTTCTTGGGTGTTAGGAAGCAAACACTGATGGCTGTCAGAGAATACAAGTCAGAGTTTACATTGCTGACATCATTAAAGTTTAAGGAACTGTCGGACAGAGTTTACTCTATCAGAGAATACTCAATCAGAGTTTACTCTAACAGAGAATGCTCTATCAGAGAATAACAACCAACATAGTTTAATATCAGAGTTTGTCAGGAAGCAATTCAAATCAGAGTCTGAATAGGAAAGTAAGAAGGAATCCGAATGCAAGACTATTTCCTTATGTGAAGCTATTCTATTTCTATTTTAATTTGTAATTGAATTGTAACTATGTCTATATAAACATAGACATAGGTTAACATTGACGTATCTTTACAAATCTTATTTTTTATAACCTAGCAGCTCTTGAGAATAAACAACTTCTTGAGAGAGTTTTGTAACATTTTCAATCTTTAATACAAAACAGTATTCATCTTTTACATACTTGTGTTCTTAATCGATTTACTGGTACTATTACATTCAACCCCCCTTCTGTAATAGTTTATCTTTCTGGACAAACATTGGGACCTCCAGTCAGCAAGGTTGGGTGTCCACCACGACGCCATTAAACAATAGGCTAAGGCCCATCCATCTCGATGATTTTACAACTATCTCTCATTTTAACCATCTGGTTAGTGGATCCATAACATTATCATTCGATTTCACGTAGACAAACCTGATAATTCTCGTTGAGAGCAGTTGCTTAATGGTATTATGTCTTCGTCATAAAGATGAAATTTACCAGTGCATAAGTCATAATGTAATCTTTCAATTGCACATTAATTGCACAATATTATTGCACATTGAAGATACATTTCCTTGTCATTTAGGAATATCCTCTATAAAGTGGAACCAATTTAGTCTCTTTCCTGCATATATCATATGCAATAGACTCGTATTCCGTCATGAACGAGCTACACTAAACCTTTAAGATTTCCATGACATGCTGCTTTACTAGTGTAATTGTATTCACTAATGACTTTTAAGTTCTTATAGTCAAACATCTAAATTTCGTACTATATCCACATAGTCCGATTAGATATCTCTTGAAATGCAGATCCAACTCACGAGTACGTAACATAACCTTAATTTTCTTGTAATCACTTTAAGTGACCAATTTTCATTATACTCGTGTATCTACTTAGTTTACCAACTGTGTAGTCTATGTCTGATTTTGTACAATTAAAAAAAGTACAACAGACTGAAAAACACTCTTGAGAGACCATTTTACCTCTATACTTGGATTCAGGCAATATCCATTTCACATGATTTCAATTACATTAGAAACCATTTAATTGACCTTCTCAAGATTTGAGTCACCGTTATATCACTTGCATACTATGAGACTCTATGAAATTATTAAAATTTCAAGTCTCATCAATCATGATTGAGATGATCGTTTGGTCACTACTTCTCGTAATGATCAGATCACTCACGTGCAACCACAACAACCTTGTCTTTCATGTGTAAATATCTCAAACACACTTTTCAATCCATTGATTAAATTTCATCAGTTCATAATTTTAACTTTGGCATATTTCACATTTTGATAATCATTTTCATCAACCATCTATAAAGGTCTCAAATTGTTATTGTCATTACCAATTTTTAGCGTCCCAAAAATTAACAATTTCAATTTATCTCATTACCAAGTTTAAGCGTCCCTAAACTGGTAATATTCATGCATGTAGGTATCCAATTTGAGCATCCTCAAACTAGCAACCTTATCATATCAGATGAAGCCATCAATTTTGACAATATTGTCAATTTTATATGCCATTGTCTTGGTGTTCATTTTGATTCATAAAATTTTCAACAAATCATAGTCTTTCCACATTCGTATTAGTTAAGGAACCCTTAGATTATCTCATGTAGATTTCATTCAAATCTTTATTTAGAAAGACTATCTAAATGTTCATTTGATATACTTTTTAATTTCGAACTACAAAATTTTAAGTATCATCCCTATGAACCTTATTCTCATACAAGAGAATATATCTCAGATTATTCTAGGTCTTCACATTGACTGTAATCTTTATTTATCAGTCTGACCAGGTACTCTTTCTTTAACCCATATTAAAATTCATTTGGGTCTTAATGACATCTATCTCGAAAAAGATCCATAACTTCTAAACATGATTCTACATAATAGAACCACTCTCTCTATATCTTTTACATCTATTTCCCCCACAAAGGATTATATAGAGAGTTCAAATTATTCATATAATATTGTAGTCCATTTTCTAACACACATGCTAGAAATTTTGACTTAACTAATCAATTTTGGTCAATTTCCCTCTTGACATATTCTTTTATCAAAGAATTATCATATAAGCATATAGCTTTTTTCAAACTTTTAGATTTATCTTTAAGCAAATTATCAAAGAATCTGGACAAAATTTACATGTCCCAAGTATTCCCTCTTGTTGGGTTCATCATCATCTCATATATCCAAATACTCATAAATTCATTTGGATTACTTATGGATCTATAAGCATTCCTAGATTTCGTAGTTACATAGTTATGAATCTCATAATTTAGATTCATACAAAAGATAATATTGGACACAACCATTGTCCATGTATCTATCCAAATTCTCTCAATTAGTTTTGGATCTTCATTTACTTTTACAAGTATTGGTATCAAGACATCTTCAAGATACCCCCACATTGCATTCCACTACATTCCAGTATTCATGGAAAATTTAATAATTTTCTCTTCAAGATACTCCCATACTTTCATTATTTTTAAAATGTTTCAATACATTTTAGAATCATAAGAAATTCCATTATTTCCTTTCACGGTATCCTATTTTAGAATAATTAGTCATTAGATGACTAAAATTCTCATATTCGGTGATAGTCTGAATTAATCAAATATGCTTTCTGTTAGTGGACTCTTTTGTCCACTATATACGTTCCAAATTGGCTTAAATTGATCGCTAGTACCCAAGTATTTAGTGTCTTTTGATGTGTTTTATGTTTTTGGTGTGCAGATTCCCAGGCGGAGTAGAATTGATAATTAATTGCATAAATTGGTGGTGCATGAGCTAGGAATTCAAGGGAGAAGGGTCAAGGCTTGAGTTGAAGCAAAGAGAAAGCAAGGCGA
>QRFB01000152.1:84409-129499 GCA_008931105.1 Oenanthe javanica | reverse complement strand
GGGGGGGGGGGGGGGTAGTTGTAATGTCTAATATTTGGACATGGGTTTTAGGCAGGCTCAATGAAATAAATTGGCCGACCCACCTCGCATCTGGGCTCACATGGCTCAAAGGCCCACATCCAGCTCGCATCGTGCTAAAGATGATAAAATATTCTAAAGCCCTTGGCCTAGCGTGAGATCGCATCTCTAGCTCACAGCCTTAGACTCATTCAGCTTCAAGAAGAAAGAGAGAGGGGAACTGGCCCTAGCCCAGTTCGCTTCTCATCACCTCCTAGGTCGCATGGACTTGGCAGAGAGGCCTTCAGCCCGGCTCACTTGGCCAGGCTCACTGCCTCCGGATCGCTTCGCTAGCTCAGAGCACTTAGCATGGATTTCTCATAATTAGCTGAAAAGCTCTTAGACTCATGAGCTCACCTCACTTGATATTATTTACTAATCTGAAGACTATAGAAGGCCCTCACAGGATAATATCTCAACATACTTATCTATTTGAAGACAGCTTGCCCCACGGGCTCTCATCTCATCAAAGGATTCACTCAGGATCACCTCTACACAACTGCTCCCGCGAGGCCACATCGCGCACAACCCTACGGGAACCCCTTGCTCTACAACTCCATGACAGTCCCCGGAGCCTAACAGGCTTGGACCATGGCAGTTACAGACATCTGGGAAGCTTGCCCTCCACATCCGCACAGACTTGGGCCAAAGCCCTTCACGTCTGAGGATTTGGGCCTGATGGACCGGACCAATACCTAGCCCATATAGGTAACTTGTCCTCCAAGAACTACGTATAGCTTGAACCCCTATATAAAGGGTACGTAGGACTCTTGTTTCAAGAGAATCGACAATTGACAACAAGAGAGCAAACATTTTCTCTGGCCTTCTAACGAATCAACAACAATATCAGCTACCAAAATCCATCACTTTCCTCCCGTGTTCTTCGCGTTCTTCATCAAGTTCATCAGTAAAATAATCATATTTTACTATATGATTCCAGCAAACCTCCAAATTACTGTTATACCAGTTTCTCCCTATAACACTTGGCATTTGCCATGAATCCTGATAATGATACTTTTATTGTATCTTGATATAGATCCTTTAATCTTGTAATAGTGAAATAAATATCAATAATATATTTTATAAGATTAGAATGAGAAAACTAATTATGTATTGCATCAGGGTATTCTAGTCATATTTAATAAATAATATTAATATTTATAACTTAATTATATTTAGATAAATTAAACATAATTTAAAAGTTAACCCTAAGACATTTTTTTTTGACAAACAAGGAAATTTCCATTAATATAAATCACTTTCCAAGGCTTTCGCTACATCAATAGGAACAGAACTCCTATCGAATAATCGATCTGGGAATGAATATGCTGCACGAGCTAATTCGTGTGCAACCATATTAGCAGATCGTCTAATAAATGACACCGACGTTGTGTTTTGTTCAGCTAGCAAGCTTCTACATTCCATTATAATATCACCAAAAGGAGACGACATCCTCACTTTGCTTCGAATTGCCTGTACTACTACCAAGCTATCCGATTCAATTATAACATCATGCCACCTCTGATCCTTGATCCAGCTGAGTGCTTCCTTTATCGCCATATCCTCGAGCATCTCTACAGCCTTTAAACCATCGATACTAACTGTCCTAGCTACTAACATACTACCACTTGCATCTCTGACCACCATACCTATTCCATACGCATTGAACTCGTTAAATGTGGAAGCATCTACCGAAACCTTAATCATTAACTCCTGTGGCTTCACCCAAATACAACTGTCATCCCCTTCAAACAGCTGAGGACGACTAGTGCAAACAACACTTTTCTGGGCGTTTCTCCATTGATCAAGGTATTGCTTGGCACAAGCAATCACCACATAAACTCGAGTATATCTTTTATTCCAGATAACCTCGTTTCTAGCTTTCCAAATCGACCAGCAAACAGCAGCAAACAGCAGCAACTTTTACTCTTTTCCCATTATCTGCCATGTTGAAAACCTGCTCCCACCATTGGTATAAGCTTTGTCCCGTATACTGCATGCCAGGAAGAACTATAAGCCAACATTGAATGGCTATCGTGCATCTCAGAATCACGTGATCTATTGTTTCAGCCTCTAACTTGCAAACTGGACACACTGTCTTGACCCCCACACCTTTCTGACTTAGCAAAGTCAATGTAGGCAAACAAAAAGATAAAGATCTCCAGACTAGATTCAAGATTTTTGCTGGAGCTTTAATATGCCAAATCTTCCTCCAGACACTGTTATTATCAGATTCCTCCCAATAACCTTTTTGTCTCTGTAGTAATCTATAGACACTACGCACTGAATAATTACCATGAGCCTCCTGCGACCAGTAAACCCTGTCTTCCAAACCATAATCCCCTATTTTTACATCCTTAATACATCTTTGATCCCTATCATTGAATAGATCCCTCAGAATTTCCTCATCCCATCCCACCTGATTTTCAGACATTAATGAAACCACTTTACAATTAACCAGAGATGGCGACTCTGAAGTAATATAGGGATTAACGTCTGACAACCATGGTTGCTTCAACACATCTATCTCTTCCCCTGTTCCTACCTGCCACCTTGCACCATCAGCAATAATTCCTTTGGCTGCCATCAAACTTTTCCAGATAAAGCTGGGATTGTTCCCCGACGTTGCCTCCAAAAAATTACTTTTGGGAAAATACTTTGCCTTATATAAACGACTAACCAAACTCTGAGGAGCAGACAGTAACCTCCAACCTTGCTTTCCTAATAGAGCCAGATTAAAATCCTTAAAATCTCTAAATCCCATACTCCCTGTCGACTTATGTTTGCTCAATCGTGACCAGCTCATCCAATGAATCCCTCTCTTTTCACTTGTACCGGACCCCCACCAGAATCGAGTTATAGATTTCTCTATATCTCTAGTAATTTCAGCAGGTAACAGAAAACAACTCATAGCATAATTTGGAAGACATTGAGCCACTGCCTTAACTAAGATTTCTCTACCCCCTGTGAGAACCACTTACCATCCCAACTAAACAGCTTGTTCTTCACTTTCTCCTTCAGAAAACCCAGAGTCGCAACTTTACTTTTCTTCATCATATTGGGAAGCCCTAAGTACGTACAATCTTCACCAGCCTCCTCCATATGTAACCTGTTACACATCTGCACTCTTTCCCCCTGATTTACATTCGTACTAAAGAAAACCACCGACTTAGTCAAATTCACCTTTTGGCCAGAAGCTTGTTTAAACACTTGCAACAACCTACTCATGTTCTCAGCCTCCACATCACTTGCATTGCAATACAAATAACAGTCATCAGCAAAAAGTATGTGTGAGATGCTTGGCGCTTGATTGCAAACTTTTATTCCATTGATCAACTTTTTTCGTTCATACTCCTGAATCAAAGCTGACAGACCCTGAGCACACACAATAAAGAGATATGATGATAATGGATCCCCTTGTCGAAGACCTCGACTTGGGACAATAGGACCGATATCTCCACTTGGTTGTGACACAGTATAAGACACAGAACTAACACACTGCAATATCAGATTGACCCACCTTTCATTGTACCCCATTTTACACAAAATAGCCCTAAAAAATGTCCACTCAATTCTATCGTAGGCCTTACTCATATCCAACTTTATAGCCATATGACCTTTTTTCCCCCTCCGCTTACGTTTCAAAAAATGCATAACCTCGTATGACACCATCACATTATCTGTAATAAGCCTTCCTGTCATAAACACACTTTGATTCTCTGCTATCACTGATTCTAGTGTCTGTTTGAACCGATTTGCTACCACTTTTGTAATAATTTTCATCGTAACATTACATAAGCTAATCGGTCTGAGATCACTAATAACAGAAGGACTTTTCTTCTTTGGAATCAAAACAATATTAGTTAAATTTAAATCCTCACTCAAATAACCATTCATGAAAAACAACCGTACCATATTCACAATATCCTTATCCACTATCTTCTAATTTTTCTGAAAAAATGTCGGGGTCATGCCATCCGGCCCCGGTGCTTTATCTGGATTCATTTGGAACAGTGCCGTCTTAACCTCCTCTTCCTCAATTGGTTTCATAAGATCCTCATTCTGTATCTCAATTATAGAACCATTCACACACTCCACCGCCTCATGCCTATTGTTTTCAGTTGCAGAAAACAACTCTGTGAAATATCGGGAAATTAAATCAGGCAACCCACTCTCCCAATCTACCCAATTGCCTTCTGAATTCTGAAGCTTGTGAAATCGATTTGTTCTCCTTCTCTGACTTGCTGTCTTATGAAAATATTTTGAATTCTTGTCACTAGCTTGTAACCAAAGCTGTTTTGACCTCTGCCTCCAGAAAATCTCTCTCTGATTATAGATCACCTCCAGCTGCCTCCTTGCATTTTCATACCTCTCAACAGACAAAACATCCCTTCCTGCCTTGTACCGTGCAAGTTCTTCCTTACAAGCTTTTATCCTTCCACTAAAATTACCTATTATTTCCTTCCCCCATACGGCCAACTTCTCGCTACAGCTCTTAATTTTTTCTTGAATCGTCGCCTCTTGATTCCCCTGCCATCCATCTTTAATAATCTGTGTACACATAGGTTCGGTAAGCCACGCATTTTCAAATTTAAACCTATGTTTCCTTACCCTTTTGTTATACACTTGTGGAACTAACAGAATTGCACTATAATCAGACAGGGCTCCTTCAAGATTATAAAGTTTCGCCATTGGAAATTTATCGAGCCAGTCTTCTGTTGTAAGAGCTCTATCCAACCTTACTTCTGTCCAATCTTGTGTACCTCTACTTCGTTCCCAAGTAAATTGGTGTCCCGTAATTACCATATCAATCAACCCAGCTTCATTCACAGCCTCAGTAAAACCTTCCACCAACCACTCAAGGTAAGCATCACCTCCTTTTTTATCATTTAGAGACAGACAATATTTATATCCCCTATGACACACCATGGCAAGTTTGCATCTCTAGATAATGTTCGCAGTAGATTCCAAGTACTCCTCCTGTGTGCCCTATCTGGTTCTCCATAAAAACCCGTCAACCTCCATACATACATATCTTTTGAAGTGATTTTAGCATCAATATGATTCTTCGAATAACTACGCACCTCTACCTGATCTTTCTCCTTCCACATAAGGGCTAACCCTCCACTTTTACCTATAGGATCAACCATAATTAATCCTTCAAATCCCAGCTTTTGTTTCACCCACTCCATCCTTGATCGCTTTTCCATCGTTTCACATAAAAATAAAACCATAGGTTGTTCTTGACGTATAATGTCAACAAGGAACTGAACTTTCCGAGGTAGCCCCATTCCCCGACAGTTCCAACTTAGAGTATTCATAATGTCTGGCGGGGCTGCAATGCAACGCCCGCCATTTGTTCGTTTTTTGAATCTCTCTCTTGTGTATTTCTTTTAGAACCACTGCCAATATACTTAACGATCTCCCCACTGTTTAGGTCTACTTGAGAAACATTTGTTTGGTGGCCCAACTCAATTTCCATGAGGCCCAACCCATCCGCTGTAGCCCTCCTTCTTTTATGGTTTTCTAACTGAATACTATCACTTTCCTCCTCATTTACATCATACAGCATATTCGACGTAGTAGAATATCCCTTAAGTTTAGTGCTAGTTGTTTTCAATGATCTATTACTTTCATCACGGTATTCTGTTTCAACTCTCCCCCTATAATCACTCACCACCTTTATCTCATTTCCTTTTTTTGAATAATCACCCCCCGAAAAATTCTGGTAATTACTGACTCCGCCAATCCTGGACTCCCACGTGTCATCGTTCTCCTCCCTCGGCCATTTGCTCTGAATTTACCCCTCTGCCCTACGTGGTGGAGCTCTCATCCAGCTCCCCCAATCCTTCACCACCTCCGCTTCTCCTCTAATCATGGAGCTTCTGCAAAACCTGTCTGTGTGACTGACCAAGCCACATGAGAAACAAAACTCTCCTAAACGTTCATATTTGCAGATAATTGTGATTTCTTGTCCATCCTTCTTAACTATTTTCTTCTTCCTTTTGAGTGGTTTCCTTGTATCAATTTTGATTCTTACCCTCATACAATCCCTCCAAATTGATACATTATTCTTTGCATCATACTCCAAGAATTCACCAAAAAAATTTCCAAGCTGCTTTCCCACCGTTTCCAACATATACCCCATTGGGAGATTATGCAATTGAATCCAGATATTCAGAAACCAAGGCTTCACGTTTGCTGGATTCTCCCCTGCTGTCACCTTCTCCAATGCCAACATCGCATTGTCAAATGACCATGGACCTCCCTTTAACACCCATTGCATATCTTCTTTCCGGTAGAATTGAAACAGAAATATACCATGTTCAAGATCTTTAATGTTTAGTCCCATTGCTGGTCTCCATATGTCTGCTATTTTAGATTTCATAACTCTTATGTTGACGTTCTTCTCTGTAAGTAATCTCCCTACAAGACAGAGATCATATCTGTTTGCATCCTCGTCTATATCCCCCTCCAATACAAAAGCCTCATTTTCTTCTTCTTCAATTCCCAACCCTGCCATACGCTCCTCCATGCCTTCCTCATTTGCCATAATAATTACCAGAAAAGCTCCCACAATATTCTATATTGCTAATGAATATGGAGAGAAAACCAAACTCTCACATGAAAATGGAGAGAAAAAAGTACATTCCTAAGACATATTTATAATTATAGAATAAAACGGGACATTCATAAACTAACTTACTAATTTGGGACATATTGGGGCTGTTTGGCTGCGGCTTATTTCCGGAAATAAGTCATTATTTTCGGAAAAAAGTAGGGATGTATGTACTTTTTCTTAAAATAAGTAACTTATTTTTTATTTTGAAAATAATATTTGGTTTTAAAGTTTTAAAATAAATATTTATCTTTAAAAAAAATATAAAAATATGTATAAAATAAAAATAAAATAAATCATTTATTTTAAGTTTAAGAAAACCAAACGGGCACATTATATGAATCTTCTGTAAAAAAATCATAATCCGGAAAGGCAAAGTCTTTGTTGCATCTTGCGTTATATACACACAAAACATATATATATATATCTATATCCTTAAGCCCTAATTCATAATCTTGTCAGTGTTTCTCGTACATCTTTCTGTCTGCAGCCGCCGATCACCTCTTCTCATATTTTCCCATTTAGGTACTTAAATATCACTATTTCATCAATCTACTTATACATATTCTGTGTGTATATGTGTATGTATCTTGTATGCATCAAGTCAATTCACCACTTCAATTTTTTCTCTTGTGTGTACATGTTTGTCTTCGTGATTTAGTACCAGGGAAAGTAGATATACAATATATAGATATATCTTAGAGCTTTTTTTGTAAAAATATGAATTTATTTATTTTGTTTTTGCAAAAACACGATTTTTGATTTTTTATTAAAAAATCTAGAGAAAGTTATTGTAATTGGGTTCTTGCAGTTCATATATACAGATGTGAGTGTGAAAGTGAATGTGTATGTATTTGTAAAAAAATGATGGTTTTTTGTTATGTCGAAATCTGAATCTGGGGCTTTTATGGTATGTTTAGTGAAGGTATATAGAGAAAATGTTGGACATAAATCTCTTCAGGGAAGATAAAGGGAACAACCCTGAAATTATTAGGGAATCGCAGCGTCGGAGGTTTAAAGATGTTGCTATTGTTGATGAGGTCATTGCACTGGATCGAGAATGCCGCCTGCGTAATTTTTTAATCTTGATTTTAGTTTTTTATGTCAGCTGTTTGTTTAAATTAGTGATTTGAAAATTTGACCTCGTTTTTGGGCTTACTGAGTTGAGTTGTTTTAATGGTTTGATTATGTGGACGTGTAGGGCAATATGAGCTGGATAATTTGCGGAAGGATTTCAATAAAATCAACAAGGAAGTTGCTAAACTCAAAATTGTGAGTTTCTTTGTAACTGGGGTTTGAAATATAGAGATTAGCATTCCTGTCATTCTTCATAGTATGGTACATCACAAATCAGTGAATAAGAATATAGCAAACACTAGTTGGGATAAAGGTGAAACAAACAGTTCGAAAAGAGTAACTTATGGAAAACTTCCTTCTGAAAATTTGTTTAGTTCGAGCAATTTTATATTTAAGGATTTGTAAGCTGCTACTATTTGAGTTTCATTATGCATGTATTCAATCTTAAACCCCATTTAATACAATTTTCAATCTTTTGTTTTAGTTGATTTTTTTGGTTGTTTAACTCGTCTTGTTTCTGACTTTACTCAACTTTAAAATTACTTCGGAAAAGGCGGGTGAGGATGCAAGTGAAATGATTAAAAGCACTGAGGAAAACAAGGACTCAAGTGCAAAGAAAGCGGAAGAAGTTGAAGCTGCCCGCAAAGCTCTGTATTCAAAATTGGAGACAATTGGTAACCTTGTGCATGATACAGTCCCAATAAGCAACAATGAGGTCTGTAGTTTATCTGCACTTTGTAAATAGGAAAATTCTATGCCATTTTCTCATAATTGTGCAATTCTGTAGGATGATAATGCTATAATCCGATCGTGGGGTGAGAAGCGGTCAGAGCAAAAACTAAAAAGTCACGTTGACCTCGTTGAGCTATTAGGAATTGCAGAACTGAAAAAAGGTGTTGGACTCGTCCTTTAACCTTATATGTCTTGACTCTTGCAATATAAAACAGTAAAATTTCTATAAAATAATAGGTGTCCTAATGCCTAGACTATCAAATCTATTCTTTTCACATAATATTCTTGAGTTTCCATAAACTCCTAACTTGTTATAGTGAAACATGAGTTGATAGAACCATATTAAATATTGTACTATTTTACTCTTATTCACTGAATTTGATATTAAACTTTAATTTTACCTATATTTTAGTACAAAAGTAGTTTTAGTAAAATGATTTAATAAGAAGCAGTTTTCAGTCATGACGATTGAGTAGTCTTATTAAATCTACCACCGCGAAACATCTACTATAAAATGTTCTACTTTCCGGTCCCTTTCCTGCCCCTGAAATGCAAGTAGCGATTATGTAGTAATTCTCAACTGTTCCTTTGTATACATCATGGCAATTCAGTTGAATACATAAACCGCAAAAAATCTATGATCATCATTATGTCTTTCTCCGACTCGCCAGTTAGATTTTTTAATATATGGGATGAGAACCTGAATTTCATATAATGAGCTTCTGGAAATATTAGTGAAACAGAATATTGACAATTTAGGAAACTTGAACAAGAGATTAGAACTCAAAATATATGGAAATTGAACTTAATTTTTTTTAAAAAAATAAAAAATATTTTAAAGGCGTATAACTGTTTATTTATCTTTAACACTTTACTAGTTCCGAACCGTAATTATTTATCTATATAGGTGAACTAGAAGACAGACATGTGAGATCAGATAATCTAGGATGACTGATTGAGGGCAGGATGAAGGAGACAGAACTCTTACAATAGAAAATAAAAATTTACTTCCATTAGAATTCATTGAATGTTCTAAAAAGCGTGTATAAATGCTCATTAGTATGGAAGCACTGAATATATGGGTAAATAAACGAAGTTATGATCGCCTGCATTTTATTCCAGTAGTTGCTTTTAAGTCAATTTTATTGCATATATTGAAATAAACAAGCAGAAATCATTCTTATCAATATAACTTAAGCATGGTGGGACATCTACAACTTATATATACGTTATCTGTGGACCTTAACATAATATTTGAATATCTTCGATCACTATAGACGATTAGACGTGGTATTGTTGGTTTTGTCTGGGCCGCAATAACTTTTAGGTACAGCAAGAAACTTATTTTTGTGGCATACATATACACAATTGATTGTTGGTGTTGGACATGCTTTAATTGATCTTCACATCCTCTAGTAAGTCAAACTATTTTACAAGATGTTTGCACAGATTTGTAGAGGAAGTGCTGAGAGGCATGATACTCTTTATCGTTTGTTATATTGAATGTTTTGGTCCTTTTTAATTCTATAAACCAATCTATGTCGAAATCAAGGTAAATCATGTGATTGTCTAGTGTGCAAATGCGTAAGCTTTAGTATTTGTTTTGACAATGACTTGTTGCGTTGCAACTACTACTTGATTTATTGTCAAGTCATGAATGCTTTTAGATTCAAGTGTGTGGCTTCATTACTATATCTTGGCTCGGAATTCATATCTTTCTGAAACTTTCAGGGGCTGCTGTAGCTGGAGGCAGAGGTTATTATTTAAAAGGAGATGGCGTACGCCTTAACCAAGCACTGATATGTTTTGCCCTTGATTTTTTGGAGAAGAGAGCTTATACTCCATTGCAGCCTCCTTTTTTCATGAGGAAGGATATCATGGCAAAGTGTGCTCAATTAGCACAATTTGATGAAGAACTTTACAAGGTAATTTTCTTTTCCTTCGATCAATCAAGAAATATTTCATGGTTTACTTGTTCATCATGCTTGGATGCAATTAGTTTTTAACTTATTTTTACCCTTTCGAAGTGTGTTTAATTTGTGGCAACCACTAGCACCCTTGTATAATAAATCATTAATCAAATGCTGTACTCAAAATATGTATACAGTACTACTTTCCCTCTTACATTAAATGTTATAATTGGCGTGAGAGCAATATTATTCAACCACTTCCAAACCATAATCTATTTAGATTCATTGGTTTCATCAATAAAAACCCTAGTTCTTCACTTTTCAGTGTCATACACAGTCCAGCCTCCATTCTCAAGTAACTCGAAAAGATCCACAAAAGCAATGTTGGATCATAATTCATAACCAACAGTACGATATTTAATTGACAGTGCACCTGTGCCTGCTGTATTGGAGAGACATCAGTATTTCATAGATCCAGGATAAGTCTTCTACATGAGTTCTAGATACAGTTGTGTTCTTTACCACCTGCACACACATCAGTGTCAGACATTACTCGGCAATTTTTAGACCCCGTCACATGAAAATGGTCATACATTGTTTGCAAGCAAGCTGACGGAGACTGGAAATCTCATTAGATTTTAATGCCAATGAACCTGGTACTAGGCATACATGTCAGGTGTAGGCTAAGATCTAATTTGAACCGGAAATTAGGTTTATATAAACAGAGTAAACTGTTCCCAAGGATGAGCTCGGGAATGTATGCCTGAGGTCAAGACAGGAACAGTTACTATGCATATAATTTTTTTTGTATATTTAAAGTTTACTCTGATGAATTTCATCTGTCAATATTTTTTTATTGAAAATTATGGTAGAACTGCTTTAATGCTTTTGTACGCTTGCACATTGAAAAGTGGGTCCTATCACAAAATATCGTTCCAGTGTGCTGTGTAAACTTCGTGCTTTGATGATTAAATTAGATGGGTTTTGAATATCCATTTGCAGCTGCACATTTTGTCTGAATATTTAATTGATATTGTAACAAGGAAATATATAGATTACAGTCTATCATATATATGTATATAAATATACACTAGGATTGAGAGGTCACTTTCCAATTTTCCATGTGAAAAAGTTATAGTAGATAGTTGAAGGAAAATGGAATGGACAACTTCTGCAAATTGTCAACCAAATTTTGATATATATTAGTGTCTATTACTGTATAGGGAGCCTATTATTTTAAATTGTACAGATATGATTGGAATTTTTAATTCCTATTCTTAAATAAATACCAACCATACACATCATGCTTACCTGTTTTTCGGTATATAGGTTAGTGGTGAAGGAGACGACAAGTATCTGATTGCTACAGCTGAGCAGCCGCTTTGTGCTTATCATATAGATGATTGGATTCATCCTTCTCAGTTGCCAATGAGGTAATATTAGCTGGGAATTTTATGGCTACAGATAATTAGACATTTGCAACCCCCCCAAACCCTTGCCCTCTCCAGATGCACCCGCGCCCTTCTCCTTTCTTGGTGCAACTGAGGAATTTGTAGTCGTACTTAAATTTTTCTCACATCTACTTATCTTGCTAGATATGCTGGATATTCGTCGTGCTTCCGTAAAGAAGCTGGTTCACATGGTCGAGATACTCTTGGTATTTTCCGAGTCCATCAGTTTGAGAAGGTGGAACAATTCTGCGTGACTACTCCAAATGGCATTGATTCGTGGGAGATGTTTGAGGAAATGATTAAGAATTCTGAAGAGTTCTACCAGATGGTATGTTTGTTTTCTTGTAAAATTTATGGAGTAGAAGTATTGTCATCTTCAGTGTTATGTATAAGTTACCTTATGGTTAGTTGGAAGTACATTACTATTTCTCTCAGTAGTTACTTTTTGTTGTGCTTGATTATATTGGTAACTAGGTCCTGCCAGTAGGGTTGAGATATATTGTAATTTAGATGTTACATAATAGTATCTTTAAATATTACCAGAGAAATTCACTAAATTTTGTCACAGCTACAAATTCCCTACCACATAGTGGCTATTGTCACTGGTGCCTTGAACGACGCAGCGGCAAAAAAATATGATTTGGAAGCATGGTTCCCAGCATCCCAGACTTATAGGGAGCTTGTGTCATGTTCAAATTGTACTGACTACCAGTCCAGAAGATTAGAGATCCGATATGGGCAAAAGAAGGTAGATTTTTTTCATCTTTTTTTTATTGCAAGAATGATTTCTATTATTATACAGGGTAAACATCAAAAGTATTCCTAAAGTGAAAAATATAAGGGCTTACCAAAATCAAAAAAATCAAGGAATTAGTAGTGTTGACAAGGTAATTTAACATTCAAATTTAGGACTGCCACAAGTATATATGCAAGATTGGGAATTCATTAGAACTGTGCAGAGTGAACCAAATTCGTTTATCACATTAGTGTGTTGATTGTTGCTTATTGAATTAGTGGTTCATTTAGGAGTTCTCTCTCAGGGTTGGTATACTTTTTTAATCCTCCCTTTTGAAATTATTTGCGGTGAATAGTAAATGGATAGCTTAATACCTTCTAATTAGTCGATTGTAATTCTTTAAAATGTATTGTATGAGGTAAACATGATATGCCTCCATTTTATTTTCTGGCTGTGGCTCTAACTTAAAACACCTTTTTTCCTTTTACGGCAGAGCAATGATCAGACAAAACAATATGTTCATATGTTGAATTCCACCCTTACAGCAACAGAAAGGACAATATGTTGCATTCTCGAGAACTACCAGCGAGATGATGGAGTTGAAGTACCAGAGGTTTTGCGACCATACATGGGTGGCAAAGCCTTCATGCCTTTCTTGGCAAAGGAAGCAAAAGCGAAGAAATCGAAGGCTTAATTTCATCTTATTATACCATAAAGATTGAAAGGCAACTGTTATGGATATAATTTGGGTCTTAATTTTTGGTTTACGTAACTTGGTTAAACATGATCCCAAGCCCTACCTCCTTGTCACTTGTCAGTGTTTAGATAACAGTGCATTAAGAATGATTTTGCTCAAATTGATGAATCGACTAAAAATGTATCAAACTTGTATTATTAATTGGATATGATAAGAAGATATGGTGTCTTCACTCTTCAATTATATCTGTTGATGTAGATCGGCAAATTGCTTGATTTACTTCACCTTGTTTGATGTTTGACATAGAGCAATTACCTGGTGCAAACACCTGAAAATAATAACCCATGTCAACGGTAGGAAATATGGATATGTTAATCATAAATTTAATAATTTTTTATTTCTTGATTATTATATTTATATTATAATTATTAGTTACTATCAATATTTAAATAAAATATGAGAATGTTACCTTAAGGGGTCGTTTGGTTCGGGAGTTTCTGGAATGAGGTATGAGTTTAGAATGGATAAACTCATACATGTTTGTTTTATTTTTTTTAAATTTCAAACTCATATCTCAAACCTACAAGGTATGAGTTTTTGATGCTTGGGTGGGTACGAGAGAAAGGTATGAGTATCAATTTTAATAATATTATTTTGTTATTGATAATTAACATTATTAATAATCAAAAAATAATAATACATACAATCAAACATTACTAATAATAAAATTAATTATTTATGTAATAAAATAAATTTATTTAACTATTAATTCAATAATACTTTATATTAATCAATTTCATTTCAGAACTAAACCAAACACATGATATCAATAATGAAATTTCATTCCCATACCACCCAAACCCGATTCCTGATACCAAACTCATACCACATCCTGAACCAAATGACCCCTAAGAAAGTAATTTATTCAATTTTAATAAAAATATTTAAAAAGGTGTTGTAAAAAAGTTTACAGATATACACAATTGTAAAAAAAATGTTTTTTCAGAATTTTATAAATTTGTGTGACGTCTCACTTTATTATTGATGTTATCGGTGAAAAAAGACATGAGTTTATTATTAATGTTTTAAGGAGATTTTTAGATGAATTAAATTGAGCTTTGTCGCACAGAACGGATATCATCCATATAACGAGCATTCATATCTACTAAAACAATTTTATACTTTGCACACACCGACATGACATAATCCAATGAATATCAAAACCTTCATCTCTCAAAGATTGTAGCAATTCTTTTATTGTTGCAATTAAATCTATGACATTCAAGATATCAATTGATTTACTTTGTAAGGCTCGACAAAGCAAATCTGTAAGGCCCATAATCTTATGCATCAAATGTTGCACAAATAAAAATTTAAATGATTTCAGTGCCTTTAAAGAATCTCTAGCTTCTCCATGCATAGAGTTCAAAAAAGTAGTACAACTAATAATGCTTTCCAACATAGTAATTATTGAATCAAACTTATATATCAAGCTACAAACACAATTAAATTAAGAACTCCACCTTGTACATCCAGATCATTGTAAATTTTCAATCTGATTAAGTCCTTTACCAGTCTCACGTTCTTCACTAGTCACAAAATGGTCAACCTCTATGTCATGTGCAATCTGTAACTCCAATAGGCGTTTAGAAGAACCAGTAACAATATTTACAACATTAGACAACATAGAAAAGAATTCTCAAATATAATCTTGTTTCTCAGCAGCTCCAACCAATGCTAGTTGTAAACGGTGAGCAAAACAATGTACATAATAAGCATATGGACAATTGTTAAGAAACAGAGCTTGTAATTTGCAAATCATTAAATGCACCACACATATTACTAGCACCATCATATCCCTAACTTCTCATATTATGAATGCTCAAGTTATTCCGTGTGAGAACATCAAATATTTCTCTCTTAAGAGTTGATGATGTTGTATCAGCTACATTAACAATATCAAAAACAACGCTCACGAATAATACTATGAACATCAACAAACCGAAGCACAATATCCATTTATTCTTTATGTTATGCATCTATTGCGTCATCAACTAAAATGCAAAACATAGAATCTCCTACCTCATTACAAATTATATTTCTTACTTTCGAAGAAAGAATATGCAAAATATTTTTTTGTACTTTTAGAGAAGTATATGTGGCATTTTTTTGATGCATTTTCCAAAACAACAGTTGAAATATCAACACTCAGTCTACCAAAAACTTTGACCATCTCAATAAGATTACCTCGGTTATGAAAAGTTGATGATTCATCATGACCCCGTAATGCACATGCTTGCAAACTCAAGTATCAAACAACCTCTATAGTAGCTCTCAAATGCAGTCTATTCTTCTTTACGTCTTCCAAAGATTGATAATTTATGACCTGTCAATGTGCCTAGTAACATTCTTCAACCTATCAAGAGATTTCACTGCCTTTTTATGTGGTGAATTACAACCTCCATTATGCACCAAGAAAGCACATATCTCATTATCATGAACTCTTTTCTAACACCTGAATCTATCAATAGTAAATGCATGTTGTGTAAATGCATCATTTTCAAACAAAAAACACGGGGAAACAGAATAATTCATCTTTCAAAATTGAATACTCTAGCCAAGTCCATGAGTTGAACCAAGATGCTTAAAATCGATGACGTTGATTTCTAAACTGAGTAGGTGGATATTGATCTTTATGCAATTTAGGTTGGCATTGTCTCAGTCTAATGTATTCACGTCTAATGTCATCACGAATATTAGGTGAATACTCCCAAATTGGACGACGAAGACCCGGTTCGCGTTCAAGGGATGCAAGATCAATAAGACTAATTGTAGCTGATGGAGGAGCACTAGGAATAACTGTAGCTGTAGGAGGGACACTAGGATCAGCTGTAGCTGCAGGATGATTACTAGAAGTAGCCATAGTAGTAGCTGTAAGAGTAGAAAAATAGGAGAACAACGTTTTCTTCTTTCGATCTTGACTCCTGAAACAAGTCAAAACAGAACATTGCATTTAATTTATACGAGTACATAAAAAATTGCTATGTATTGGGAAAAAGTTTGAAAAAGAGACAGTTGTAATTGATACGAAACGTAAACGAGTTGATAATGGGGAGGATATGGTGGATAATGGAATGGAGATTATGTCGGACACAATATCAAGTGTTGGGCCAAAAAACACTACACCATATATTGGCTATTGCTAGCCCTAAGTATATCTCTGTTGCATAAAGTGTTGCTATAGGTCAAATAGTTGCTTATCTATTGCAATGTTCTATAATATGTTGCTTAAGATAGAAAAGTGTTGCATCGATTTAATATTTTTTTTATAATATTATAAACGAACAAGCTATTGCAAAACTTTAAAAAAAAAGTTACAATAGTAGTAACACTTTTGGTCAAAATGACCGAAATATTTAGGTGGGCCGCTAATTGTTAGATTGACGGGCTGTTTTTAGTACCAAAATTTCTATCTCTCACCGTTGTGGCCGTTTGGGATTCCTTAAACTTAAAATAAGTAACTTATTTTATTTTTATTTTTTACATATTTTCATTTTTTTTAAAGATAAATATTTATTTTAGAATTTTAAAATCAAATATTATCTTCAAAATAAAAAATAAGTTACTTATTTTCAGAAAAAGTACATACATCCCTATTTTTTTTCAAAAATAAGGACTTATTTCCAGAAAAAATGGATTGCCAAACAAGGTAATTATTCTCTCTCTCACTCACAACTACTCTCACTCTCTCTATCGACATCTCTCTCTACTCACGCATCTCCCTCTACTCACACATCTCCCTCGCTCATCTCTTTATACTCATCTCTGTGCTCAACTCTCCCTCCCTTTCAATCGATTAAAACTAACTAGATTTTTATTTTTATAGATTGTAAATGGTTGTTGTGCAAATTTATATAAAGGTAATTTTTTACTTTTTTACTTGATTATATGTATAAATATGTATTTTTATGTTTGTAAAAATGATGCCCAGATTTATTTTTTGATATTTTTGTAGGTTATTTGAAGTTTAGAGCTTCTATATTTGAAGGTTAGAGCTTCTATATAAAGAGCTACAGCTGTTATTTGAAGGTTAGAGCTACTACTAATTTTTAATATTTTTTTCTTCCTCTGAAATTTGGGTGTATGCTATGGAAATCTATGATTTGAGGGTTTTTTAAGCTAGTTTAATTTTTGTTAGTTTAAATTTACGAGCTCTGTTTTATTTTAATTTTATAATGTTTTATGATAAGAAATCTGGAAATTTGGCATGCTTAGTAAAATTATATATTTTTTATAGCTGTTATTTGAAGGTTTGAGCTACTACTATTTAATTTTTGCTAGTTCGATAAAATAGATTTAGATAATATTAGCTCTGGGAATTTATGCTACTTGAATTTGTGTTAATGTATAACTCTTTGAATATTTGTTGTCCGATTTTGTGTTAACGACCTGTCATGCATAATTAAGTCCTGTTGTTTGCGTTAATTTGTGTTCTTGTTATTTGTAGGTTATTTCATGTATAACATAAGTTGTTTTTGTTGCTTTTATATATATTCGTGTATGATCAGGTGTTTTTTAGGCTTAGCCTTTTTAATGGCCTGTGTTGTTTTAGGCATGACCCTTTTGCTAGTTTAATTTATTTTTTTAATGAATAATCATGTAGAGTATTGATGTTGAAGGAGAAAAATTGGTAACAATTCCAAAGTATTGTCATAAGTATAGGAAGGAGGTTGAAGATTTTATTACAAATGCATTTTCCAAATATGCATCAGGAAATGAGTTGAAATGTCCCTGTAGAAAATGTAGTAATCGTTATTGGTATGGTGAAAGCATTATAAAAGAGCATCTCATCTGCAATGGTATTTGTCCACAGTCCACTGAATGGATTGATGAAGTGTCAAACCATAAGATTAATGATGTCGATGATAACATGGAAACTGAATTTTTGTAAAACGTGTGAAGCTTCAAGATAGGAAGAAGTTGAAAATAAGGATACTGATAGTGAAAAATATAATGTCTCAAAGGAACATAAAATCCCAGTAAAGGTGATGAGATATTTTCCTTTGAAACCAAGACTGAAAAGAATGTTCTTAAGCACCGACTTGTCTAGATTAATGACATGGCATACTTTAGCACGAAAGAGGGATGGGAGGTTAAGGCATCCAACTGATGGTCAGAGGTGGAAGTCTATGGATTCCAAATATCCAGATTTTGTGAGAGAAATTAGAAATGTCAGGTTATGTTTAACATATGATGGATTTAATCCTTATCGTTCAATGAGTAATTCCCACAGTGCCAGGCTAGTCGTACTTGTTAATTACAACCTCCCCCTGGTTAATTATGAAACCAAAATATATAATTCTTTCTACTTTAATCCCTGGCCCCTTGGAACCTGGTAATGATATCGATGTATATATGCAGCCGTTAATTGCATAGTTGAATGAATTACGGGATATTGGAATACAAACTTACGATGCAAGGTCTGACAACACATTTCAACTACACACAAGCCTCCTATGGACGATAAGTGATTTTCTGAGATATTGAGTCTTAACAGGTTGGAGCACTAAAGGGCACCTAGCATATCCTTCATGTCACTATCAGACCTCATCAACCTATTTGAAACATTCTAGGAAAATTGTCTATTTGAACCATAGAAAATTTATGCCTCCCAACCACAAGTGGAGGTCTGATAAGAGGATATTTAACGGTGAAGTGGAAATGGGAGAAAGTCCTGAAATAGTAACGGGGATAGAGGTTGAGCATATGTTATCTTGTTATGAGAATAGTTTTGGGAAGTGTAAGATGAAACAAAAGGCTTGTTCTGATTGCCCTTGGAAGAAAAAGTCCATTTTTTTGAATTACCATATTGGAGTACTCATATGGCCGTTAGACATAAGCTTGATGTTATGCATATAGAGAAGAACATTTGTGATAAAATTCTGGGGACTTTGTTATATATAGGGGGCAAGACAAAAGATCATGTTAATAGCTGTCTTGATTTAAAAGAAATGGTGATTAGAAAGATTTAAGAATTTTATTCTCCCCTGCTTGCATCAACAGGTTAACTAGCAAATAAGTAATATGTTGAATATGATACTGCATTTCTGAAGTTTAGGTAGTATTTAAAAATTTTATTGCATATTTATCTTATAACGTATGTCTACAGTTTAATGTAATATACATCTACTTTATATTTCAGAATATTCCAGAATACGAAAGAAAAAGGTTGTTGCGAAAGAAAGAGAACGCTGAGATGATAGAGAAGCTAAAAATAAATAAATTATCAGCTGATCTTGGTATGAAAAAGAAAAAAAGAAAAGAGAAAATACATGAAGACGATGATTCAATGCTGGAGTTTGATAGGGAGTACATTCCTGGACATGATAGTTTATCTGAGGATGAAATGGATGATGAAGAGATTATGTCAAAGCAAGTTCTGCAAAGGAAAAAAGTGAAACTAGTTTTCACAGGTAAAAAAATGATCAATATTGTCCCCCGAAGAACACGTTCAGCCACAACTCCTTCGTTTTCGCAGGTAAAAATTCAATTTGTTAATTCTTCTATTTTCTAATTTATCTACTATATTACCCTGTCATTATAATCTATTACCACCAACTGAAAATGCACCCTCTCCGCCAACCGAACAATTACCTCCTCCCTTGACAGGTGATTTATCACCCAACTTGCCCTTGAGAGCAGGGCCAATGCCTCCAAAATATCGTAATGAAGGAATTGGTTCAATGGAGGCTTTTTTGCTAATGCGAAAACGTAAAAAGGACTTGAAATTTGTGAATGAACATGTGGATGAGGGTACTGGTCAAACTCATGACGAGACACTTGAAATTCTATCAGGTCCTTATAATTGTTTTTAGTTAGTTAAATATTAGTTTCAATATTGACAATACTCTTGGAACATTAATTGATTTATTTGTATGACTTTTAGGTCCATCAAAAGTTATAAAGCGTAGATGACCGCCGTTAATGAGTAATGTGTAGACAAGGGACTCTGGCGAAAAGAAGGTTGTTATGTTCAATTCATAATTTCAGGCTGTGTCTAAATGCCCTTTTTAACAATAGTTCAATTAGGAACCAATGTTAAAAAGTATAACATATATCATGTATTATTACGGAACCGATGTCTAGAAAACCTTTTAACATTAGTTATTTTTAAAAACTTTAAATACTAAAATATACATCATTTACTGTAAAGGCACTGATGTCAAATACATCCTCTCACATCCGTATTTAAATCCAACCAATGTTAAATACATATATAGACATCGTTTTTTATAAAATTTCTTTGTTTATTTTTCATTTTTCCTTTCATGGCATATGTTTAAGATGATATAAATATCATATTATGAAGATAACATAAAATAAAGACATCAGAAAATTACATAAAACATTGTCTATATTACTTATAGACATTGGCTAAAAACCGATGTCTAATATCCTGAATCTTTCTCAACACATACAAAGACATCGCTTCGATTTATGTCTAAACCAATTTTTCTAGCAGTGAGGTCTTATCTTGATTTTACAAAAATACTCTTCCAATATTTTCATATAAAATTCTATGTATCTGAAGTAACTTAGACTCCCTAATTTCAAATTATAAATATATACTTTTAATTTATGAGTAAGTTATAAGATAAATTAAATTGCTCGGCAGATATACTCCTTAAACAAATCTTTTCTTACTGTATTATAGCATCACTCGAAAAAGTTGAAGGGGGCTATCATTGTTGACCTTGTGGTTGTAATTATGTAGCCTAATATAAACAAATTGGAGTGTTCTAGATAACATCACCAAACATCTTTTACTCTTTAAAAATCATTGTTTTTCTTGTTTTTTAGAGCAAATACTTAATATATTAAACTTAATTAATGGGGGATACATTAGTTTTGAAAGCAACATTTGAGTAATCTTCAACATGTTTATAAGATAATCCCAAATTAAGGAGAGGGATTTGCCACCACCTTCCGAACTTGCCCCATGTTGGGAGTTGCAAGCTTAGAGTAGATTGTTAATTACAGTCATGGATTAATTAATTAATTACTCTTGAACTAAACTAATCAGGCGAAGTTGTTAGACCAAACAAAAACACACATGTTCATATTATATGTAAGCACACCAAACATATATTTGGAAGTCTCAAGTCTTCCAATGTCTCGATTTCAAGGCAAGTAGCCAGATTGCCGTACGGTTAAATATTAAATTGTTCATTAAATTGGAAAAATGATATTATTTTTATCACCCATCTCCACGATTATGTTATTTACGTTGATATAAATATTCAATCAGTAATTTTTACATAAAAAATAAATATAAATATTTTTTAAAATTATTAAAATTTGAATAAAATATTAAAAATCATATAAGTATAAATTTGCATTTATGGATTTTATTATAGAAATAAAATGTGTTTTTTACTATGTTCAATCTTTTTTCTAATAATAAATCAAAAGAAAAAAATTATAAAACTAATAAACAAATAATAAATTTTTTTCCTTAAATTTTGAAAATACTACCCAAAATACTAGAATTTATAAATTTTCATTTGATTGAAATAGTATGTGAAACAAATATATAGAACTCAAAAATTGTTATTATCAATTTTCGAACACATATTTAGAGTTATCGGTATGATATTTATAATTTAAATGATATAAATAATATATCATTAATATGAGTGACAAAAATAATAGAAAATAACGCATCGCATGCGTGTTCGGACTTACGCATCAAGAAAATGCGTGTGATTTTAATTATTTCGGTCACCTATTCCGTCAAATTTTATTTTGATCAATGTTACCTACAAATATGATATATACGGCTCTCACCCCATTACCCATATAGCTAACATAAATTTAAAATATGGAGATATTCTCACATTAAACTAGCTTATTTAGAAAAAAGTTTTCAAAAACTTTAATCTCTTTTTACTTTAACATACACTAACTTGTTTACCCCTTGACAAAAACAATAAAAATACTACGTTGTTACCTCTGCCCCATATTAAACTGCTCTGATGCAATAAGTTTTTGACTGAATGTAGTTGTTGTGTTGGCTAGCAATCATTGTGGTCCACGAAAGTTCAAGGGTGCTTCAAGGTTGAAGCTAGTATTTTTTTTATTTTTAATAATCGGACTAAAGACAAGCTAGTTAAATAATCCTATGTGAGGAACGACAAAAGTTACTTTTTTCTAAAACGTAACGATAATGATATTTTTAAAAAAATGATTTTTTTTAAATAATTGTAAAGTCAAAACAAATGAACCACTCACAATTGAAACATATTTGAATATAGTATTAAATTGTTGGAAAAGAAGATTTGGAGCATCTTCGATGAAGATATAATGGTTAGTTAAAATGATATAAAATAATACTCTCTTCGTTTCCTTTTAATTGTCCTTTTTGAAATAAAATATATTCTTCTCTCTTCTCAAAATAATTTTATAAAGATTTTTTCAAATAATACCCTTTTATTTTAATTTTTAATATTTGACTAATTGAAATATATAAATAATTCAATTAATTTAATGCAATTATAAGGGATAATCATGGAAATAAATTATCTAATTAATATTCTCTTAAAATTAGTATTTTCTTCAAAGGGTCCGGAAATTACATTTTTTGACCAAAAGGACGGGAGAATAATTGCCTAAAATTTACCAGATCGGTAAGGCTTGTACTCTAAAGGGAATATTGGATATAATAGTTGATTATATTTGAAAACAGTATTTTATTATTATTTTTAATAATAATTTTTCATTAAAAATTTAATCTTAACAAACTAATATTAACATTGATTGATTTAAAAAAGTGGTCATATATTTATAATTTTAAATTAAATATTTGATAAATTGTAGTATATGTATAAATTTGAATAAATAAAATTTTAAAAATATTAAATAAAATTGTAAGCTCAGTAGCTTTTATAAAGTGGCTACGTACCGAAAATTTCTTGTTCTCAACAAAATTTTGTGCTGCCAGGATATGAGTTGGCATTTCCTACGGATATGTTGACCTTCTACAAATATACTCAAGCAATTGTTTTTTTATTGTAATTTTAGCTACCAGGAGCCATCGATTGGATAGAGGAATTTTGATAAGATTGGCTACAATTGGTGCTGTTTAATGCCACTTATAAATTTTAGCTAAGAATTCTAAGGTGTTGGAAATGCTCTTATAAGATGATCTTCTTATCAAGAATTTAAAAATTGTCGATTACATGCACTATGACAGTGGTTTCAACTTCAAACCACGAATTTAACGGTGACTTCAGATTTTTTACATTTTTTTCAATTTTAATAAGATAGTTATGTAAAATTATACAAGTGCACGATGTATATGGGTAACAAACTGCGCTGCAAGTTTTCGTTGAATAACAAATTCAATTCTTTTAAATACATATTTTGCCGAACCTGCAGTCATGATCGATGTTCTTGTTCATAACTTTCTTAGGTATCCTAAGAAACTCAACATCGTCAGATGCTAAAAAACCATACGTATCAAAAGAAAATGAGATAAATCTATGTTGATTATCTCTACATGCCTGATCATGTTTACGAATTTCTGCCTCTGCGGCTTTAGTCGCTGTGTGACTAATTATAAAAATCCTATTACCAAATCCGTTCAAAGGATAAACTCCGATGAGATCAACACAAATATGTTTTCCTGTATCTCAACTGTAAACCATGTAAACCAATATATCAGCTAGCCTAAGAGTTAATCTAACTTCACTTGGAGGGGTGAGAAAGTTGGCGGGTGCCTCCTTCTTAATTGAAATACCTGCTATTTAAAAGACATTTTACAATATATCCCTAACCAAGTCATGCCTATATTTAATATCTGATTGTTTCCGATTGTGAATCGAGTGCTCCTCAGATACATCCATACGACATAAACACAAGGGACATTGCGCCCCATTAGAAAACGGGAATCATGAGCCTGTAACGTAAGATCATATGATACTCTGATGGCGTAATACGTTATCATTATCCCTCTAAAGGAGTAACCAATAAAAAATCTTGAGCATGGTTGGCTCCTAAGGACTAAGGACTGGAAGACTGCTACTTGTCTATCTGAGAAATCAAATTTAGTATTTAGACTTTTGCGAATCCCACTAAAATAAAGGTCTGCCAAGTAGTGCATAGGTTTAGGGGGCAAAGACTCTTTAGTAGTTAATTTTGTCAAATCCACATTTGAGAGTACCGGTTGCGGAGAATCTTTTGACAAAAGAATCCGGAGTCCAATAGGAACCCACCACAATATCGCAAAATATGATCTTGCAAATCAATAGACTAAATACGAGAAGTTACATATGAAAATGTTAAACAGTATGAGTGTTGCAGGGGGGGTTGAATGCAACTTACAAAATAATTACTTTTCTTGCTAACAACAAACAAGACAGTAATACTAGTAAGTATGAAATGCAAACAAACTTAAGAAAGAATATGAAGACATGTGTTTTAATTTCAAAAAATAATTTTATTATTTTTTGTTTGCTACAACTGACTGTAAAATAATTCCAGCTACAAAGAAACAACAACAAATGATTTGTTAATGATTCTTGCTTGAGAGAATACTTATCTCAGTTGCGTAAGTCAAGAAAATGTTTGTGGGTTATGTGTATTTATACTAAAACACATATCCCACTTACAAGTGCACTTTTTCTTTGTCCTAGAATAAAACTTGAAGTAGAAACTTTGCGTTTCTTGTTCAATCTTGTCTTCATTTCATTTGTAGATAAAGCTGTTATGAGATGTACAGATATCCTTGACTCATTGAGCACACTTTATCTTTTTACTTGTCTTCTCCCAAGTTGCAGTAGTAGACTTGATAGACTAGATAATAATATCAAAATCATTCCTTGTATTTTCACTATCTAGTCTGCTACCTGAAAAAGACTATCAGCTTCACTAAAAGGGTACTGTTAACTTTTAGCTTCTCTTTGGTGACACTATTTTCGGCTTCACATACTTTGTTGTCAAGCTTGATAGTCTTCTAAAACATGCTGTCTTCCAAAGCTGCTATCAAGTATCCCCGCTAATGTTGCTGTCAGTAAAACTTATTGTCTTCAAGTCTTCATTCTCCACCAAGTTTATTGTCAATGGAATAGTTGTTGTTGTCTGTTCCAATTATGCTGTCATTTGAACATGCTGTCGTAGGCTTCAGTTGTAGAATGTTACTGTCAAAGTCTTGACCCATGTTGTGCCTGAATACTTTGTGAACTTCTACTTCGTGGATCATGTTATTTTATTTGTACAAGACAGTAACTATTAAAACTTACTGTCACCTACTTGGGTTTTAAACTTATTGTTATAAGTGACAACTAAACATACTGTCAATATACATATGACATTACATTTTACTTAGTTAATATCTAATTAATCTAAGTAACTTATAGTTGATTGCTATGTTAACACCATAATCCCTAATAATCTCCCCCAAATTATTTTTATGTGAAATAAAGAAAAATTCAAAGTAAATTGCAGATGCTAACTCAACTAACATGATTGAAGTGTTTGTACAAAAAAAAATATTCATGAAAAATTACAAGTACAAATTTATCTCAAACTAAGCTCCTCTAGACTGAGAACTTCTTTAAATTTTAGTTTAAGCTTCATCTTCATTTCTTTGCTGGAATCATTCTGTCATGAAGACCTTCAAGAGCTTTTAGAGCCTGCTTTTCCTCATCTGTCCTGGCATGATTAGAGACATAATCTAAGACTAACCTTACCATCTTATAAGATAGATCCTTCAAATCTCGATAGGTGTAGTAGTTCTTAGCTGGTCCTTTGGAGATGCATAGATACTTCATCCCAAACATGTCTTTGACAAATCTGGCTTTTATAGATGATAAAATCTGCTTCACTCTAAGTTTGTCTATAGCTTCATCTTCTTCTTCCCTTGACTCAATGATATCCTAAACAAGTTTGGTTAGATCTCTTTTAAACTTTAGGAATGATCCTATAGGTAGTCTGAAGATTCTTTTCATATTTTCATTGTTAAGCACCCTGAAATTAGCAGCCTCCACTTCAATGCTATCAATGATGATTCTTAGGGTTCTAAATAAGACTGGAGAAACATAGTTGGGCCTTCTTGAGAATTGATCATTCAGCTTGGTATGCTTCATGTCAATCTCAGCCTCCTTTATACTTTTAGTGATTTTCTCCACCTTATTCATGGTAGCTTCAACATCACTATCAAACTTCTTCCTCTTCTTCCTCTTCTCCATTTCTTCTTTCCTCTTAGAGTCACAGATATCTAGTGCTCTGTTTTTCAAATCAAATATCTCAAAATTTGTAATGTTGAGCAACTGCTTCTTGATTAGTTCAATGACGTGAGGATCATTTTCATCTAATCTTTTCAAATGATCAAATGTGATCTCTTCAGAAGTTCCACTTGAGTTGTAGAAGATCATTCTGTCAGAATTCCTGAGAAGACATTGTTGAGTCTTCTCATAATCAACCTTCCTTTCAAATTCCTTCTTCTTCTTAGCTTGAATTATTCTCAGAACATTTGGAATGAAAATTTTCTCCTCAGGGTATGGATACTCTTCCAACTGCTTCACCAACTTTTCTAGGAGTTCCACATTCTTTTCTTGCAAGGAATTCATACTCCAGAACTCCTTGATTCCATCTTCATATGCAAACATCACCCCATCTGAGTACACAATTGTCTCAGGTTCTTCTTCTTCTGTAAAATCCAAGGGGTGAGGTTTGAAAGAATCCATTAGGTCTAGAAATTTTCTGATCAGCATCCCTCGCAAGACTTGGGTTCTTATATTTGTCCCATGAATGACAAGTAACATCTTCTTGATCAAGAAATAGCTAGCATCTTTCATTTCATGGCTCATTGTTCGCACTTTATTCACGCAAGAGAACGTGGTCACAAGTAATACAGTAATAAGTAGGATTCGTTCCCACAGAGACTCGACTTGCTTACGTTTAGTTCACTTATACACCAGAGTATGATTAAGTTTCACTGCTAAGAAAATAACAATTGGAGTTTTGATTACACTACTAATTAAAACTTAACGAATTACTTATATAAAATAAACATGGGATTTTAACTTCATAATCTATCTCATCTAGAATCTTATGCCTTTTCAACCTAGCATGTGAAAGTGATGATAACTGATCAGACCCTCTAAACTGATAAACGCCAACTTTCGTTGTACGCATACCATCCTAATGAACATCCACAATTGATAGAAGTCAAATAGTCAACCACTACGATTAGTCCCTATATGTCTATAGAGATTGAAAACATAATGGCTTAAGCACAAGTATCCATAAAATCACATAGTCAGTGCAAGACGGTTAGAATTACACCACAAATTAATACATGCTCTTAACATGCAAAAACCTATGCTAGCATGGTATGTTCTAAACCCTAGATCCACTTTCGCATTCACAAGAGTTTAACAAACAATAATAAATGTTCGCGACGCATTTACAACGAATAAGCTTAACCATACTAGGATATCCATAACAATCACACACTTTGGCATAAAAACAATCAATATCTAGAATCGATAGAAAAATCCATTAAAACCCCATGATAACGTTTAGCCCATAATTGGACTAGCCGACATCATGGGTTCAATTGAAAACATAGTAAAATAAACAATTATGCATAAACTACTGATATTAATTGCAAGAGTAAAAGAAACAACCGATAATCCACGTGATGAAAATTACAAAAGAAAATAGCTTGACGGCTCACAAAGTACTCTGTCTTCTTGTACGATAATAAAAACCCTACTTGCTTAAGTAAATTCCTAGATAATACTTAACTTCCTAGATAGCATAAATAATAATAATCCGTATGTTTTTATACTAGGTTACATAAAAACCAAATATTCATGGGCCTGCTTCTAACTGGGCCTTAAAACTTAATCACTGCAGCAAAATAAAACTTTCTGTTCGACTCGGGCGCGGGCGCGCCTTCCTGGAGCGCGGGAGCGCGTGTCTCAATGCTGAGGCGCGGCCGCTCTTGCTTTAGGCGCGGGCGCGCTTCCACCTACTGTCCAACAGTTTGCTTTTGCTCTTTTCCCGCCTCGGCTTGCCCTCTCTTGAACTCAACTCGAGCCTAGACCTTCCTCATATGAAATCCCGACTCTTCTACCACCAATTTATGCGCGTAATCTTCCATTCTGCTTCAAACGGCAATCTGCACACTAGAGACACAAAACACGTCAAAAGACACTAAATACTTGGGCACTAGCGATCAATTTAAGCCAAATTGGAACGTATATAGTGGACAAAAAAGTCCACTAACAATCTCTTCAATTTCTCCATTTGAGTAGAGAAGAATTATCTTACTTAGTGAGTTGACCTCAGACCATTCAACATTCACCTTGATTAAGGATTCTACCTTGAATTGAGCCAGGTTATTGACTGTAGGCCTCTTGATATCCAGACAATCTTCATGAAGAACTTCAGTTATCAGCTTCTAACTCCTTTTACTTAGATTCCTGCTTGAGTGTGGTTTTGGTCTCTCAGCCATAAAGAAATTTTCTTTGATAGTAATTCTTCCCTCACTTCTTTTGATATTGACTTTGAAGTTACTGTTAATACATGCTTGACAGCAGGTTCAGACTATTTGACAACAACTTCCACCTTATGTCTCCTGACAGTATCATTTTTGTCATTTTCAAATCCAAGAACCACTTGCTTCAATACCTTTCCTTCAATTTCATCCTTATACTCCTTTTTCATTCTTCTCATCATCCTCATCCACCTTATTTCCAGTTCTAGAGGTCACTGCATTATCAATATTGTTGTTATTGGATTTAGAACTACCTGTACCATCATCAGGCTTTTCATCATCATTATCACCATCTCTTTTTTCCTGACTTTTCTTCACAGTCTTCTTTGACTTCATCTCTTCCGGCCTCCTTAATTCCTCAGCCAACACCCTTATCACTTCACTTCTCTTTTCTGCACTTGGCAATTGATTAAAGTAATTGAAAGCCTAATTTATAGATCTAGGCATGCACAAACTAATCCTGTCCAAGTTCATTGACCTGTATTTTCCATCTATTGAGCTGCTAAACTTGATATAGAGAGGATTGAACATCTTATCAACCACCATTCTCTGCAAAATTCTCTTCAGATTTTCATTGAGCCAGGACTTGTCTGACTTGATTTTTAGCTTTATGGCTTCAATTACTGCAATCTCTTGTCTACTCAGGTAACCCGTGCTGATGTACCAATTGAAACCTCCTCCAGTACTAATAGTGATCACCCATTTTTTTGCTCCTAAAGGCCATTACAGCTGCTCCAACTGTTCACTCTCTCATGGCTTCAGAAAATTTCTTGGGATCCCTGTTGGAAAAGTTTATTAGTATATTGATCTTATCATTGAAGATGGAATCTTGAAACATCCTACTGTTCTCATTTTCATCCACCATTAGCAGAGATACTTCTTCATCATTTAAATCTTCCTTTTCTTCAACAATAAAGTCATCAGCATCATCGTTGAATAACTTCTACTTTCCTTTACCAGCTACATGAACATGGGCCTTCACAACACCCTCCATGATCACAATTCCTTTCTCCACCTTATCTCCTCCAAGCCTTTCAGCCATCTAAGCAGCCACCTTGGACAATAATGCCATTTGACTCTTCTCCCCCTGAGATGCAGCTTGAGTCTCTTTATCACTCTTGCTCACTTTCTTAGCCACCAACACTTCATCATCACCAACCTTCTCCCCCTTAGTTCAGTTTTCAGCTACAGGGATTGTCAATTGAGTCTTCATCTCTTTCAATTGAGCAAATACAGCCTGAAAACCATCATTTATGCATCTTTCAAATTGCTCCATTTTATCCAGCAGCTTTACTTGATTCCTCCCCACAGTTGTCACCTGCTTAGACAGTTTGAAAAATTTCTTTGAAAGGGATTTCAACCTTCCATCATCTTGTTTAGAACCAAGGGCTGTTGGAGTTCTCACACACTCTTGTTTTTTATGGATGATCTTATCATCCCTCACACACTCACTCTCAGGACCCAGTGCCCTAGATTTTGTAGTTCTCTCTTTTATAGTATGGTCATGCTCAAGGCCCTCTCCTTTTGCCAGGGTCTTTCCCTGCCTCTTTGATTTTTTAAACTCACTTATCTCTTTTCTTTTTTTCTTGTTCCTTTTCACTCCCTCACTCACCCCAGGTGCAAAGGACTGAGCAGGTACACCTTGCACAGAAGATTTGAATTTTACCTTTAGAATATAGGAGATAGGAGCTGAATCACTATCTTGAGGAGCTGCAGACCCAGGAGAGTTACTGTCAGGATGTGGAGAGTTGACAGCATCATCAGCTTCAAAGTTACTATCAGGAGGATTGACAACAACTGTGTCATTAACAGCAACAGAGGCTGTGACAATAATCTCTTCTACCCTTTGAGGATAAGGTTCTTGTGGATTACTTTAATCAGTCTCATTCAACTCTTGGAAGAGTACATTAACATTCTGATCTTCAATGTTGGAAAAATATGCTGCAATATAGTTGAATGAGCTGTGTTCCACATTTTCTAGCCCTATATTGTGTATTTCTTTAAGTGTGGGCTCATATTGATGTGTTCAACCTGTTGTGTAGACTCTCTATAGGGTGCCATGGGAGACTGACCAATTTCAATAGATACCTCCTTTTGAGAGGAGACACCTAGATGTGTGTTTTGTTCCCTGTTAAGATATGTGCCCTTTTGAGAGGACATACTCTGTCTTACAGAGGTTAATACCCTTGCCTTCTTTCTCCTAGGCTCGCCAGGGTCCTTTGTGGGTTCTGTGGTCTGACTACCACCCTTATTTGTTGCATCTTGTGCAGTTTCACCACCTATCTGTGGAATGACTTCTAACATAGGGTTAATAATCCTCTTCCTTTTAGAAACCTAATCTTTTTGGGAGGAACCAGACTTTTGGCTAACAGATTTAGAGACTCTAGAAGGTCTGATTCCTTCAAAAGGTTTGGAGTGTAGTTTGGAATGGTGAGGTCAACACCATTCTCATCACTCAAGGAAAATACATTGTAGTCCCCAACAATATTTAAATTAAATTTATTAATAGTTGAAAGCATGAAATCAGTAATAAACAATCCCAATTCCGAGTTAAGAGGTTTACTGGCTAACATAGAATGAGTGTTTTTCTTTAATATTGGGGACTCCATGCATTGCACATTGTTTAGATTAAGTATGCCTACTACAGAGTTGATAATAAGCATAAAAAATCTCGGATAGTAGATTACCAGTTTTCTGTTATCCTTCTTACCAAGCACCAACTTGAATAGTGACATCAGGAGTTTTCCAATATGGATTCTGTAGTTGTGCACCATGGAATGCACAATCTTCCTGATGTAGGATGACATTTCATTCCAACCACTTGTCTTGCTTGGCATGGCTCTAGTGACAACATCTAGAATCATGCTTCACTTTTTATTCAAGTACTTTCTATACATGCCTCCTGATGGGTACCAATCATTAGTGTCAGGGCCTTTCTTGGGTCTAGTGTACCCAACCATCTTGAAGAACTTTGAGAGTTGTTCTTCACTAGAGGGCTCTTGAAAAAGGACATCCTTCTCAGATTCAATGTGGAGAGCAGTGTTGACATGAGTTAAGTCAATGGTGTAGGAGGTTTTGTTGATTTAGAAAGTTATGGTGCTTGCATCCTGCTCCCCCTCACATGTAGCAGAAGTCCATAGCTGAGATAATCTTAGGATTTCTAATAGTGAGCTCTCTGTTAGGCCATAAGACAAAAAAAGTTATTCATGAAACCAACAAATGGTTTAAAGGTTTCTCCGGCTTCATCTACTGTAGCCATGGTGGTGAAGTTGGTTTGGGCAAGAGTACAGACTATTTGAGGTCCAGACATGGTTAAGAGTTTGAAAGTTTAGAAATATAGAGCAGTTTAGAGAAGAAGTTGCAGAGAAAATAATGGGTTTTTAGGGCATTAAAGAATTAGAAAGTTTAAAGAGAAGTAAAGAGTGAGAGAGATTTTAACTATTTGTATATATATGATGTGAAAAAGTACCTGTCAAAGCTAAATTTCAATCGATTTATTTGGCAGTTGTATCTATTAATCCATTTGCTTCTTGACGGTAACTTCTGCGCTACAAATCACAAACACTCTTGACAGTAACATTAGCGGTTAGAGAATAAATAAAATAAATGAATAACCCTAATATTAATTGTTGATAATATGTTATGCGGGGATTTTAGAAAACTATACTGTCAATGAATACTGATAGTAAATTATTGACAGTAAATTTCAGTCCCGCATACTATGCTGTCAAGACTTCTTAACCGTTCGACAGTAACTTATTACTATATAACAGTATGAATATAGCATACTGTCAAGAACCTTGACAGTATTTTTTATTAACCTCATATTAAATAAGTTACTTAAAAATAAATTAGTTAACCTCTCAGTAAAATATCATTATATGTATCCACTGTGACAAAAATCAAAACACCTCAAGAGGCCATTAATTCACAATGAATTTCAGTTAACAAATTTTTTTGATTAACTAAACAGAATTACATTAACATGATAAATTTAACATATCCAATTCACTCACTAGCCTATTAAATGTCTTTTCATCCAATGGTTTGGTAAAAATATCTGCAAGTTATTTCTTTGTAGGCACATAGATCAGTTTTATTGTGCCTTCCTCCACATGCTCTCGAATGAAATGATGTCTGATGTCAATGTGTTTAGTTTTAGAGTGTTGAACATGATTCTCATAAATTGCTCTGGCACTAGTGTTATCACAAAAGATAGGAATTCCTTGCAGTGTCAACCCATAGTCTAATAGATGGTTCCTCATCCAAAGTAACTGAGCACATCAACTACCAACTACAATGTATTCAGCCTCTGCAGTTTAATTTGACACTAAATGTTGCTTCTTGCTAAACTATGAAACCAATCTTTCTCCAAAAAATTGACAACTTCATGTTGTACTCTTTCTGTCTATTCTGCAACCAGCATAGTCTGAATCTGAATATCCAACCAAGTCAAAACCAGATTCTTTAGGATACCAATGGCCTAAATCTTGAGTGTCTTTCAAGTATCTAAAGATTCTTTTTACATCCATTAAGTGAGACTTCTTTGGATCAGACTAGAACCTTGCACACAACCCTGTTGCAAACATAATGTCAGGCCTGCTAGCTGTTAGGTAAAGAATAGTTCGAATCATTCCTTTATACATCTTGTTGTACACCTTCTTTTATTTTGGATCCTTGTCAAGTTGACTTACTGTTGAGATTGGAGTCTTTGCAGGTGATGAGTCTTCCATATCAAATCTCTTCAAAAGATCTTTGAGATATTAATTTGGCAAATGAATATTCCATCTTTCTTTTGATAGACCTGAAGTCCAAGAAAGAATACTAATTCACCCATCATACTCATCTCATATTTATTCTGCATTAATTCAGAGAATTCTTTGCATAAATCTTCATTTTTTGAGCCAAAGATAATGTCATCAACATATACTTGGACTTGAATGATATCATTTCCATGCTTTTTGTATAAAAGAGTTTATCCACAATCCCTCTTGTAAATTTGTTATCAAGAAAAAACTTGGAAATAATATCATACCAAGCCTTTGGTGCTTGCTTTAGACAATACAACGCTTTGAGTAGTCTATACACAAAGTTCTTCATTTTTGGATCTTCAAAGCTTGGGGGCTGTTCAACATACATTTCTTCTTCTAGTTCTTCATTAAGGAAAGCACTCTTGACATCCATTTGAAAACCCTTGAAATTATTGAATGCAACAAAAGCTAAAATGATTTTTATTGGCTCAAGTCTGTCAACAGGATCAAATGTTTCTTCATAATCAATCCCTTCATCTTGACAGTAACCTTTTACCACCAGCCTTGCTTTGTTTCTTGTGACAGTAACACAATCATCCATCTTTTTCCTATAAACCCATTTTGTGCCTATTACAGACTTGTTCTTTGGTCTATGAACCAATTTCCAAACAAAGCTTCTTTCAAATTGATTAAGCTCTTCTTGCATGGCATTAATCCAATCTGAATCAGTCAATGCTTCTTCTAGAGTTTTGGGTTCAGTTTGAGAAAGGAAATAAGATTACATTCAATCATTGTTAACATTTCTTCTTGTTTTGACTCCAGTTCCTGGATCACCAATGATTAAATCATTAGTGTAATCTCTGTTCCATTTTGTTTCTCTTAGAGAGTCGTTAGAGTCTTCAACACCTTGTTGGTTGACAACATCTTTTGCTCTTGCACTATTGACAACATCAATTTCTTCAAGTCCACTATTCATGGGAACATTCCTAGAAAGATCAGTTGTTTGAGCAATTCCTTCATTGTCTCCAGACTGGATATGAATAATTATTGGACCAGAAATTTTGTGATCAACTCTTGATGAGTCTTCATCAATCTCTTCTAGATAGCCTTGATTTTCAAAGGCTAAGTATTTTGTTTCTTGACTTCATTTAAATCCAGGAAATTTTGTTTCATCAAAGGTAATATTCACACTCTCTTCCACAGTCTTGTGATCAATGATGTTGACTCTGTATGTAGTCCTGTCAATTCTACACCCCATAAAGATTCTTTCAAGTACTTTAGTATCAAATTTTCCTTTGATCTCAGTTGAATCTTTTATGAAGTAGCACCTGCTTCCAAACACATAAAAGTACTTGACAATAGGTTTTCTTCTTGTGAGCAATTTATAGGGTGTCTTTCCATAGGCCTTGTTAACTACAGTCTTGTTTTGAGTATAACAGGCTGTATTGATTTCTTCATCCCAGAAATAAGTAGAAAGTTTTGCTTCACTCAACATTGTTATTGTTGCCTCAATGAGAGTTCTGTTCTTTCTTTCCACAACACTATTTTGTTGAGGTGTCCTTGGTGTAGAGAATTGTCGAGAGATACCATTGTCTTTGCAGAAATCATTCATGATACTGTTTTTAACTTAGTACCATTGTCACTTCTCAGGGTCTGCACCTTGTACTTGGGATTCTTGTCAAGAACCATTACCAAATCTATAATCTCTTGAGCAGCTTCATCCTTGATTGCTAGGAACCTCACCCAAGTGTATCATGAAAAGTTATCAACCATCACTAAGGCATATCTTTTTCTTGCCAGTGATTGCACATTCACAGGACCAAATAAGTCTATGTGAATAAGTTGAAATGATTCATTAATTGAACCACTTGGAGTGCTTTTGTGAGTGACTCTCCTTAGCTTCCCTTTTTGGCAATCCTCACACAATTCTTCTTTACATAATTCAAGTTGAGGAAGCCCTTTTACCAACTCTCTCTTCATTAGATAATTCATTGCTTTAAAGTTCAAATGGAAAAGCTTCGTATGCCACAACCAACTTTCAGATGAAGAGCTTATTGTAAAAATAATAGACTTTGTCTTTTCTTACTGAATCCAAGTCAGCTATGAAGAGGCTTCCATTTCTTACTCCTTGAAGTTCTTCTTCTCTTGTCTTCTTGTTGACAATGGAGCATCTATCTTGATCAAAACTAACTTGGAATTCTATTTCACAAAATTGAGTTACACTCAATAAATTGTGCTTCAATCCATTTCCTAGAGCAATTTTCTCGATCTTCAAGTTTCCAACTTCCAGTATGCCATATCCCATTGTGAAACTAATGTTTTTTTCACCAAAGGTTACACATGGACCATCCATTTCCTTGAACTGTGATAACAGGGCTTTATCACTAGTCATGTGTCCTGAGTATCCACTGTCAATGATCCACATGACTCTTTTATTTTTTCTGTTTCCCTGCAATGCAAAGTTTTCAAGTTACTTTTGGTACCCAATTCTCATTGGGTCCATTTTGCTTAGCCAAATCAGAGTTTAAGGCAGGATTAGTTGGTTTTCTTTCATCATCTTTTAGCATGACTATTGTGGCCACCCATTTAGATTTGATACTAGGTTTTGGGTTCTTGTTTCTGAGTTGTTTGCCTCTCCTAGCTTTATGAGGGCTTGGATTCTTTGCCTTCTCAGGTTTGATTGACTTATGTAAACATACATCATTGGAAGCTACAAACATGTTAAAATATATGCTCAGCATATTTAATTTACACGACATGCAATCAAAATTTCTACAATGAGATATTTGTCTATTTAACAAGGGAGTGCTATATAAGTTTTCATTAACAGATATGGCATGTATAGATTTAGACTTACTCTTGGTACAAGTATGAGTTAAATGACTAAAAGACTCACAGTTGTTACACAATTTCCTTGGAGCATTAAGAATAAAACCATAATCATTTTTCTTATTTATTCCCAACTTTCCATTCCTGTTCTTCTTGGTCTTCATGACAGTAGGTTTGGAAGTTACTGGTTTACTAGTGTTGACAGTAGGTTTAGATGAGACTGTCTTGACAGTATGTTTTAATCTTATTGTGTCGATAGAAACTTCTGAACCTGCTGTCTTGCTAGTGTTGACAACATCTTCTAAACCCTGAGTACTGTCAAGGAAAAAACTAACTGTCTTGGGGAGAGTGACAGTATCTTTTGACTTGGGGTTTTTTGTGACAGTAACATTGTCCTCATCATTTAGAATTTGCTTAAGAATTAAAGATTCCTCATCAAATTCAAACTCAGCCTTTTTAAACATTGGATTCTTGACATTTTTTAGTAAAGAGGGTATGATAGTAAGTTTATTCAGAGTAGTGTCCTCCTTTACCACATGCTTCATGCCATTCTTGTTCTCATAGTTAAACCCTATACCTACCTTTTGATTTTCAGTATTATCAGCATGGTAAGATTTTAACAATGAAGAAGAATTTTTGTAAGCTTTGATTTTAAATTCATTTTCACTTATCTATTTTCTAAGAAACTCCTCAATTTGAGATGCACAAACTACCTTGTTCTTTAAGACTTCATTTTATTGCTATAAGGACTCAAAAGCATGTTGTCTTAGTTCTAGTTCTTCATTTTTGCATTTTAATAATTCATTAGCATTTGTCAGTTTAACAATCTCTTCATTAACATCTAGCATGCTTGTATGAATATTAAATATTTCAGAACTTAAGCTTTCAACAGTTTTCTTGTACTGAGATGTAGTTATATCAACAGTAGTAAGAAAATGTACATGTCTTGATGAAGAATGTGACTCTTCTCTAAAATTTTCCATTAAAGCTAGGTTCCCAAATTCTTCCTCCTCTTCATCATCAGATTCCTCCCAGCATTTGCCTTCAGCTACAAATGCCCTACCTTGTTGCTTCTTGAGCAAAGCATTATACTTTGCCTTGAGTTCTTCATAGTCATTGTCATTTCTTCTCACTTGCTTTGACATTTTACATTCAGTTGCAAAATGCCCCATTTCATTGCATTTGTAACACCTTATCTTGGATCTATCTACCATACCTGTTTTGTATCCACCTTTGCTACTTCCTCTAGGTTTTGAAGTATTTGACTTGCTGAACCTGGAGCTTTGTCCTCTGGGTTTGAAAGGTTTGTTCTTCTTAAATCTCATATTGGAGAACTTCCTTGCCATGCAGGCCATTGTTTTGTTTTCCATGTTATCCAGTTCATCCAAAGTGTAGAACTCATCTTCATCACCTTCCTTGAGTTCAAGAGTCACACTTTCATCTTCATCTATGACTTCTTCAATCTTGATTTATTGTTGTTGTTGAGACTCTTGGAGCTTTAACATCTTTGGATCTTGAGCTACTAGAGCATTTGATGTGGTGACCATCTTCCCTCTTTGGCCAGATTGAATAGCTCTCTTTTGTAACAACTCTAGCTCATATGTTTTGAATATGCCATACAAGGTTACAAGAGATACTTTAGACATATCTCTTCCTTCCCTTATAACAGTCACTTTGTGCTCCAAATGCTCTGGAAGTGTCAACATGAATTTCATGTTGACTTCCTTTTTGTCATAGAATTTTTCATGCAGCTGCAGGTCATTTATCAACCTGTTGAACCACTCGAACATCTCAGTCAACCCTTCACTTGGTTTGGCCATAAAAGCCTCATACTGGGACACCAGAATTTGTCTTTGGTTGTCGTTTACCTCCTCTATTCCTTCGCACAGTATCTCAATAGTTTCCTATATTTATTGGCACTTGTGCAGATGACAATGTTATTGTACATAACATTTTCAAGAGCTTCAATAATTATAAACTGTAAACAATCATCCAAAGGTACTTTTTCTTTTTCTGTATCATTGTACTATGAATCCTTTTTAGGAACCCACTGGGCAGGTATTGTCTCACCTTCCATTGTGGTTTCAGGTACATATGATTGAGGGATAAAATGACCATTTTCCAAAATGCCAGGATAAAGTGGGTTGGCTGTTTTTATGAACAACATCATTTTTCTTTTCCAAAGATTGTAATGTTCTTTATCAAAGGTGGGTATTTTTATGATGCTTATTTTCTGTGCACTCATATTTAGATCTTTTCAAGTTATGTATATCTAATCTGCTACTCTGATACATGTTGTTAAACAGTATGAGTGTTGTAGAAGGGGGGGTTGAATGCAACTTACAAAATAATTACTTTTCTTGCTAACAACAAACAAGACAGTAATACTAATAAGTATGAAATGCAAAAAAAACTTAAGCAAGCATATGAACACGGGTGTTTTAACTTCAAAAAATAATTTTATTATTTTTTGTTTGCTACAACTGACTAGAAAATAATTCCAGCTACAAAGAAACAAGACCAAAGGATTTGTTAATGATTCTTGCTTGAGAGAATACCTAGCTCAGTTGCATAAGTGAAGAAAATGTGTGTGGATTATGTTTATTTATACTGAAACACACATCTCACTTACAAGTGCACTTTTCCTTTATCCTAGAATAAAGCTTGAAGTAGAAACTTTGCTTTTCTTGTTCAATCTTGTCTTCTTTCCATTTGTAGATAAAGCTATTATGAGATGTACAGATATCCTTGACTCATTAAGCACCCTTTATCTTTTTGCTTGTCTTGTCCCAAGTTGCAGTAGTAGACTTGACATACTAGATAAAAGTGTCAAAATCATTCCTTGTATTTTCACTATCTAGTCTGCTACCTGAAATAGACTGTCAGCTTCACTAAAAGGTTACTGTCAACTTTTAGCTTATCTTTGGCGATAGTATCTTCGGCTCTGCATACTTTACTGTCAAGCTTGATAGTCTTCTAATACATGTTGTCTTCCAAAGCTGGTGTCAACTATCTCCGCTAATGTTGCTGTTAGTAAAACTTGTTGTCTTCAAATTTTCATTCTCCGCCAAGTTTACTGTCAATGGAATAGTTGCTGTCATCTGTTCCAATTGTGTTGTCACTTGAATATGTTGTGTAGGCTTCAGTTGTAGAATGTTACTGTCAAAATCTTGACCCATGATGTGCCTGAACACTTTGTGAACTTATACTTCATGGATGATGTTATTGTATGTGTACAAGGCAGTAACTATTGAGACTTACTGTCACCTACTTGAATTTTAAACATACTGTTATAAGTGATAACTAAACATACTGTCAATATACATATGACAATACATTTTACTTAGTTAATTTCTAATTAATCTAAGTAACTTATAGGTGATTGCAATGTTAACACCACAATCCCTAACATAAAACATCATACATCACTTGCGGCATACACACCTGACCAACCTATTCAGATAGGTAATGTTGCCAACCTCCATAGAAGGTCATCAAATCCAGACTCTTTTGACGTCGTTATATTGTCTAGCGCCTTCCTCATCAAAGCAAGCAGAAGCCTCCTTAAAAATTATGGCAAGTAGGTACACAAAGCATAACAAAGTTTACTTAGCCCCATGCAAACTATAAGTAACACCAAATCACATTGAAGATCATTAAGTTTATCTAAATCACCCATAAGCTCTACGGACTTGGACACTCTTTTTTTAACAAATTCTTCTATAAATCCAATGTCTATACTTATTCATCCTCTAAAAAGTTTGACCCCAACCTGTGGTCTACCATTATTATGAGCAAAAATTCTATCTTGAAAAATGCGCGGATCAGTCACTGGTCGAAAAATCTTAGTCTTTCCTATATTCAGCTCTTACACAAAACTAGATCCTTCTGATTGAATGATGGCAAGGGCTTTACAGACCTCAACTAAATCCCTGATTATGGTACCATCATCCAAATACCACGCTAGAACAAGGATTACTAAACTATCAAACGAATCAACTAAACCCTTAATGTATACGCTGGTATAGAATAAGAGGCGTACTCAAGTATCACATGAATCAGGATTACTCACAATCGTCGCCAGAACATTCTTCCGAGCCCTTGAGAAAGCAAACCGACAAGTAGGTGGAATGCTCTTCACTGTACGAAAGGAGCACTAAAAACTTTCTCCAGTGTTGGGGCATTCAAAATTGGGAGTTGAGTAGTAGTCTCGAAGGATGAGAGATCCACACCATTATTAAGGATATATTTGGGCGAAGAAATACCGCGAATATGACTTGAAATGGAACCATCTAGCTCATAAGGAGGTGAGGAACATATTATGTATTAACATACTTATAATACTTGTGTAATGAAAGTATATTCATGTAATCACCACAAAATATGTGTTCAAGCTTACAAAATTGTAGAAGAATTAAAAGAAAGATAAAAATATATCGAAAAAAATAAATTTTTTATTTGGACAAAATGTAAACAACTTGCATGGACTGAAGTGTAATATCAATCACGTCACCAAAGATACCAAAATAAAAAAAAGTCATCAAATTGATGACCCTCCAAATTATAATCAGCCCTGCTTTCAAATTCTTGCAAACTTGTTGAATCTAAATATTTATATATATTTAAATATGTAATTTAATTAAATATATAATTTTAAATAACCCAATAACCTTTTTAAGGTGATTGTTTCTAATTAACACTAAGTTATGGTTCAAAAACCCTATAAGGCTGCCCCAAATTCTTTTTTTTCTTTACTCAGTCGTCGGGTTTTTGATCGGTGGAAAGTCACGAATCTCTTTTTTCCCCTTATTTTGCTCTTGTTTTTCAATAATCTTACTCTCTGGGAAAGAATTTCTACCTTTTTAGATTGTTTATTTTGTTAAATAAATCTATTCTTGGTGTTTCTTCTTGTGAGAGTTTGGTGTGTTTTGATATGATTTAATGTCTAAGATGTTAGATATGAGAGATTTTGAAGGTTTTGATTTAGTGATAATTTTTTTAGTCAATAACTCAAATTAATTGTGACAAAATGGGTACATGTATATATATCAAGTTCAACAAATGATTTGATTGTATCTCTAAGAAGACTGGATTAATTAACGATATGATCTGTTTTATTTTTGTTCAACTTGATTATTTTTGTTTTGATGTGGTATGTTTTTTCAAACCACCATTTGCATTTTTGAAAGAAACCGTTGTTATATGGAGAGATTTTTGGTAACATCTTCGAGAGATTTAGGTAAACATCTATATAGTTTTGTATATTAAGCTTTTGTTTGAAATTATTATTTAAAATTAGGAGGAAAAATGTTATTGAAAAAATATTAAATTATTAGATTATTATTTGGTAATATTTTTTATATTTATTAAGATATAAAATTAATTTTTAAATCAAAAACACTTTTTTACATGATAATTTTAAATGTAACCAAACAATTATTTATTTAATTTTCTTCCAAAAACTTTGCAATGCCAAAAGAGCACTAATCTAAATGTTATGAAATTTTAGGGTTTTATGAAATTGAGGAATTGAAAAAACTCTGTACAACTTATTACTCCCTCTCGTCCTTTTGTATTGAATTTTAATTTTTGATGGCATAATTAAATATAATACTTTTACTTTTATAAAATTAAAATAAATATACAATTTTATTCAAGAAATTTCCAAAATAACCATCTTAATTAAGTGATCAAAATACTATATACAAAATGCCAAACATCCTCTATAAAAAGGATGAGACTAGTGAGCCAAGACTAGTGCTAGGTATTCAAAAATATTTCCAAATTCTTATCAAATAATGTAACATAACATATAACACGTTTTAATTCGTGAAAGTATATATATATATCGGGATTTCATATCATTATTAGAACAATTACCCATTACGCACGTTATACATCAACATTTTGCTAAAAAATTTCTCTAATGTTTTCCTGGGCCAAAATACTATATACTTATATGTATACATGCTTCTGCGTTCTCGGCTTGGTAAATATTCGACATATTAGTCGTTCAAACCAGAAATTAATCATTCATTAGTGTATAAGTGTACTGATAATTAGCGCAACGACAAGTAGTTTTTATGTACATACATTATAAGTTTAAAACTAAATTAGTGTAACAACAAGGCTTTCTACATCAACTTGTCACTGTAAATAATACTGAATTAACATCTACATCTACTAGCTTTGAACAAAGACAATATAGCCAGGTAAGATCAGTCAAGTGGCCTTAAATATAAAGTACTATATATACATAGTTTCGTTTACCAAGTGGAAAGGATTGTGCTTTACAAAATCAACCGAAACCTCCTAGTTTTTACCATACTCTCAAACAAAGTACTAAAAAACTAATTAAGCAAATTTTGAAACGAAATTTAAATTTAAAGATTTACAAATCTATTTCGGGAGAGGTCCAAATAGATGCTGAGAGTAGCCGTCGAGATTTCCAACCTAAAACAAGCTTATTGCTTGCCAATTCCTCAACTCTATAGCCATCATTAAAGAGTCCTAACAATAACTTTGCTTGACAATGATTTGCAAAGCTTATGTGAGCTCTTTGAAATCCCATTGCACACATATGATTACGTAATGAACATCGTTCCGTTTCTCGATATATTCGATTTAATGATCCTGCTATTCGGGGGCCTAAAAAGACCCGTTCCACCAATGCTCGAGCCCGTCCTTGCATTGGAAATCCGGCCTCGAGTGAATCGTACAAGGCCGAATAACGGTGCAATGATTCCATGAATCGAGCTACGAACCCTCCTCCATCCGCGGATGGTTCTACTTCCTCCTCTTCTTCGACCAGAGTCATTAATCTCGGGTTTAGTGACTTGGCTCCGGATAAAAATGAAACAACGGAATCAGGTGACCGATAACTAAAATGAGGCAAATGTAGCATACAATTAAATACAAGTGCTTCCCCTCTAACCAATTTTAAAGAAGACGGTTTAAAACTTTCATCAGCATCCAATTTAGATTGATGAAATGAAAAAGGCTGTCCAATTGAAGCAGCAAAAGCAGTTAATCGTCTCCCGGTCTCTTGGACACTAGTGATAGATCGCTTGCTACTACCGCCCCTCGACAAGGCCGTGATACGAAGGTGTGGGGCCGGTGGACCCTCCTTCCTCGAAACCAAGGACTGCATAAAAGAGGCCCATTGAATGCCTTCCATTATATCATAGTCCACTATATGAACTCTTTTATCATTAGTCACGGCCTCTAAAATAGCTTGATTGGCAGTGAAGTGCCCGAACATGACATAAGGCGACATATCCTGTAAAAGCTGAAATGCCGCTAATGCATCTGTCGCCTGATGTTCATTTTGATTGTGGTAAGGAGCAGTTAACAAAACATTGTTATTTTTACTCCCGGCCCCTTCTAGCAAGCCCTGCAGGGCCTGGGTAAAATATGCCGCTAGTCTCTCCATGTTAGTACCTTGTGTAGGAGAGACTAATTCCTTGAGCCGAATCAATATCACCCGAGCCAAGTCACGGCTCTTATTCGCCCCTGCCATCGCCTCTGCAGCTGCCATCAAGAGATGAACTAGCCTTAACCCTTTGGTATCCTCGGAGTTGTTCGTAATTTGTTCATGATCAGGATGAATCGTCATTAGTTCCGATGAAGAATGTTCATGAAGTTGAGATGATGGGTGCTGGTCGAGCTCTGGTGATGAGTAGAGGTGGCTTAAGGAGGCATTGTCATCATCCATTATTGATTCGAAGAGGCCATGGAAGTCTTGGTCATGACCGTTTGAAAGTGCTTCCCAATCCATCAAAGGCGACCAATCATTCCAATTGCATAATTCGTCTTCACTAACACTCGTGGTCGTGGTTGTAGTGGTATTGCTATAGTGGGGAAAATAGAACTCGTTTAAATCGTCGTCTATAACCATTGCCATCGAGCTAGATTATTTATCGACGAAATTAATAGATGTTTAGCAAATAGTATTTTTGATATTAATGAACAACGAAAAAAACAAAAAGCCGAAAGAAGAGACAATGAAGGTAGCTAGATTGTAGTTAAGTTCAAGGCAAGATATATAGGCTAAACATATTTAGTTGTAAATCTTGAGGTCTAGCTAAATTGATATGTGTATATATAGAGGATGCTAGTACTACTCAAGGATTTGAAACTTGAGAGTGTGACATGATGTCCTAAGCTAGCCATTTGACCATAATGCCCCTGATATTGAATTTTATTATTTTAAATATTTTAATAACTATATTTGCTTATTTATTTAAATGAATATTGAACCACCTAAACAAGTTGCATTATTTTTCAAAATAATAATACCTAAGAGTGGAAAATAATGTAATGCATCCAATTATGTGACAACAGTTTACACAAGCTACAGGGAGGTTAAGGAGTCTGATTTAGCAACAGCCAAGCTTCTAATTATAAAGTGATTAATGATTTTTTTTTAGAAAATTACTATGATAAGTTGTCTAACTAAATAATTAACAAACTACTTAGTTGCTTGACACGAGTTCACATGGTTTTAGGTCTTAACATTATATGACAATCAGTATTGGTGTGCCTAATTTTAAGGGTTGCCTAATGTTTAGGAATGTGCTGTTCTTCCAACTTGTGGTTGAGCAATCCATATGGTTTTTTTTGGAAAATAGCCTAGATGGTAAACATCTATCTTTTATCTTTTCGTT